>JAAMPD010002038.1:0-17764 GCA_025266255.1 Trissolcus basalis | reverse complement strand
TGCATTAGAAAAATTGGATAAAGAATTCGACGAACTTAAAAAAGTCCCACTGGAAAAAATCGATGATTCAGTATATGAACGAAAACCAAAAGAAGAAAAAATTGTTGAAACACCGGAAGTCAAAATCAGACTAGGAAAAGGACAGATTCCAGAAAAAGACGATGTTACTGAAGAAATTATTCTCAAAAAAGTTCCGAAAAAAATAGAAACTCAAGAAGAAGATGAAACAGAGGTTAAAATTGCATTACAAACCCCAAGAAAACCATCTGTTCCTGTCTCTGAAGAAGCATTGGAAGTAACAATTGAGAAACCAGCCATTACTGACGAACAAACGACTGTTGTAGAAGAAACAGTAGAAGATGTAGAAATAAAGAAGAAACCTAGCAAAAAATCAATTTCCAAAAAACCAGAAATAGTCAGTCAAGAAATATCAGTTCAAGGACCGTCGAAGGAGAAAGAAGTTGAGGTGACGGATGATGTTAAACAATCGATCGAAGTGAAAAGAAAACCAGAAATAAAACCTGTCGTTGAAGAAGCAGCGGATGAAGTTACTATTCAGAAACCACTCGTCACTGACGAACGTACGGAGGTTGTTGAAGAGGTAGTGGAAGAAGTAACTATGAAGAAAAAGCCTAGAAAGAAATCTATTCCCAAAGCACCTGAAGATGTCTCCGAAGAAATTACCATTCGAAGGCCATCCAAGGTTGAAGAGGTGAAAATCCCAGATGAAGTAACTGAATCCATCGAAGTGAAAAAGAAACCCAAGAAAAAACCTGTCGTTGAAGAAGCGGCGGATGAAGTTACAATTCAAAAAGCAGTTGTTCTTGAAGAAACCGCAGAATTAACTCCTGACGATTTACCGACTGAGTTTACCGTGGAACGAAAACCTCCTCAAAAACAACCTAAACCTGTTGAAGAAATGTATGAAGATATTACAATCAAAAAATTGCGTCCAAAGAAAAAACTATCTCCGCTCATTAAAGAAGTTACAGATATTGAAACTGTAGTGTTTCGACCAAAAATTACTAAAACAAAAGAAGATGTCGAACAAGAATTTAATATTTCTCTTAATACATATGAAGAAGAAGATATATCTATGACGGGTAAAGTCCGACTAAAACCTAAAAAGAAAAAACCAACATTCCATGAAGAAACTGGCGAGGAGACAATCCGTATTGTTCAAAATGTTGAAGACGAAACAAGTTCTGTTGTTGAGGAAATAATTGAAGACGATGAAAAAGAATACGTGGTTGATGAGTTAGCTACTGATGAAATGAATCTTCCACTAAAACGTAAAGTCAAAGAACGGTCTTACTCAGTAGTAGATATTGAAGAAGATAATTTCAATTTGAAATTGAAGAAAAAATCTGTTTATTCTAAAGAAGATGTTGATGAATCAGTCGAAGTAAAACTCAAGTCGAAACGTCGTGTATCTACTTTTGATGAAGGTAATAACTTGATAATGTTCAAATGCAAATATTATTCATGCAAATGCTTTTTCAAAAGTTTCTTTATGCAATAATAGTTCCAGCTTAATGCATTTGCTTTTTGATTAAAATTTGAAGTAAGTGTACATTTCGTAAGTATGCTATTTTCTAACATTATTGCTTGCTTTTAGAAATTTTTTTTAGATGAAAGTGTGTCTTCTGTAATAAAAGCATAACGGCTATAAATACGTTGGTAATAAGTGACTTTAATAGATATTTTTTTCACAGAAGAAGCTTCTTTAAGTATTGCAAGGGAAGAAGTGATCGATGAAGAAGGTAATAATTTAAATAAAAAGACTTAAGAAGTCTGAATTTATATTTAGTTTCATTGCATATTAATAAATTAAAATGTATTAATTATTATTTAGAAGGAATAGTTCGCGAAGGGGACGTAATGTACTCTATATGCTCTTACATGGCTGAGACAAATGAAGCAATTAATTTAGTAGAGGGCGAGAAAGTGTACATAATCGGTAAGTATTTGATAATAATTTACACTTTGCTCAGTAATTATAAATTTAAATGTTTCATTTATACCAATTTCAGAACATACTAATTCTGACTGGTGGTTTGTGCAAAAACATTTAACACAAGAAAAAGGATGGGTTCCTGCACAGTATCTTCTGAATGAAGTACAATATACTTTATACTTGCAGCGCAAACTAAACGAGAAAATTGATAAACTTCCTGTTTTTGAAAGTATGACTTATGATAAATTCTTCTAAGATCTATTGCATCGTTTACGTAATTCGTTTGCTTGTTTTGAAACATATTTACCTATTTCAAACTTTTAATTTTAGAAACAGCTCCTGGAGATAAACCATTAGCCCCTCGATTTAAAGTTAAACTGCAACCAATACACACACCTGATGGTTCCACAGTGCAATTCGAATGTCAAGTTGAAGGAGTCCCACGACCACAGATTACATGGTTCAGACAAACAGCGGTCATTAAACCATCGTCAGATTTTCAGATGTTTTACGATGATGACAATGTTGCAACTTTGATCATTCGCGAGGTCTTTCCAGAAGATGCTGGAACTTTCACTTGCGTAGCAAAAAATATCAGCGGATTTGCTTCCAGTACAACAGAATTGATAGTAGAAGCCCCATTGTCACACCATGGGTATGATACACCAGGTCTTTCAAGAAAAAGTTTATCAAGGTATTTATATGAGGCTTATATAACAAATCGACACTCCTTACGAAAAACATTCCATTTCAAAATTTTACTAATGTTATTTTAAATAGGAAATTTTGAAATGGAATGTTTTTCGTAAGGAGCGTCGAAATTATAAATAATAAAGTATAATTTTTTACATTTGTACATGTACTGAATGTAATTGGTGTAAGAATGTTGGTTGTCTGTTTTCAGGGAATCATCTCTCGCTGATATTTTGGAAGGAATACCCCCAACATTTTCACGCAAACCAAAAGCTAAATGTGTTAATGAAAATGAAGATGTTGTTCTAGAATGTCGATTAGTTGCTGTTCCGGAACCAGATATAATCTGGTTCTTTGAAGACGAAGTTGTTGAAAGCAAAGAGAATGTAGTTATTAAAGTCGATAGCGATATGCATATGTATTGCAGCACGATAAAAATCTCAAAAATCAAAAAGGTGCAAGAAGGCAGATATAAAGTTATTGCCAAAAACCGTGAAGGCAAATCTAGTATTGATATCCCACTTAAGGTTAAATTACATTTCATGCATATTTTTATATTTCATTAATGTTAAAAAACTTGTCCATAATAAAAAAAAAATAAACTTGCAGGTGTACACCAGTAAAAAAGAACCACCAGAAATTTTAGAACCGTTAAGTCCAATTTCTGTGAAAGAAGGAGAAACTGTCGTGTTGAGTGCCCAGGTTTCTGGCAATCCAACACCAAAAGTAACATGGTTGAAAAATGATAAACCTGTAAAACTGAAACCAAAGCGAGACAATAGTCTTACTACACTGACTTTAGTTCAGTCAGAAGTATCTGATTCAGGAGAGTATGCAGTCATTGCCAGTAACGAACTTGGAACTGCAGAAACACGCGCCTTCTTAAATGTTGAAGGTACGAAAATTTTTTTGAACCATTAGACATATACATAGTGTAATTTTTTTCAAACAGATGTAATAACTAATAAATTTTAGCATGGCATAAGAAAATAACTTTAAAAAATGAAAATAAAAGCTTTTAGCTTTTTAATGCTTTATAATGTTTATTGCAGCTACAAATACGCTAAAAATAATTAAGAAAATATCCAAAGAATTATTTAAAACAACGCCTGTAATTTGCTTTTCCAAAGGTACTAAAAAATGAGATCAATTAGATTTATAAAAGATGATCAATATTGTTGTTTTTATTAAACATTCTTTTTTTTCAAACAGAGATACAAATTGATGCTTTAGAACCTCCATTATTTACTGAACGATTCCAAGAGCTCACAGTTCCTGAGAAGGGAACAATCAAATTAGTTGCGAAAGTCATCGGAAATCCAAGACCTGAAGTCTGTTGGTTACGGTATGTCATTTAAGAAAAAGAAGAGATGAAACATTTTAAGCATATAAAATAAAGAGACTTCCGTTTTATTAAAGTTATGCGATTTAAAATTAACTCGAAATATGTTACTTCGATTTACAGAAACAACAAACCATTAGAAAAGAGTCCAAACATCACACAGATTTATCACGAAGAAAACATCATTCTTGAAATAAAAAATGCAAATTCGGAAATAGATGCAGGCGATTATAAATGCATTGCTTCGAATCCAGTTGGCAAAGCATCGCATGGTGCGAAAGTAACTGTGGACGTTGAAAAAGTAACGTTCACCAACAAGTTGAACAAGAAAGTGACCGTAGATGAACACAAAATCTTGGAATTAAATTGCGAGACGTCTCACACAGTATCAACAACTTGGTGGTATAATAATGAAGAACTAAGTGGAATGGATCATAGGGAAATCATTCATGAAGGGAGAACACACAAACTCGTTATTAAAAAGTGTAGTTTGACTGACGAAGGAACATATAAGTGCACAGTTAAAAATCAAGAAACTATTGCTGACGTTCACGTCAAAGGTAGCGTTTCAAGTTTTATTTAATTTTTTTTTCAAAAAACTATAATTCGGTGGAAAAGATTCAGCTATTGCAATTATATTTAAAACTTAAATGTAATCATTTATTATTTTAGCTTCAAAACCTGAGTTCATTCGTAAATTACAAGACGCTGAAGTGAAAGAACGTGAAGAAGCTGTACTGGAAGTAGAAGTTACATCAAAAATTGCCGATGTGTCTTGGAGAAAAGATGGAAGTCCCATTACCCCTGTGAAAGATAAAATAGAATTCGTGAAAGAAGAAACAATTAGAAGATTAGTTATTAAAAGTACCTCAGTACATGATGAGGGTGAATATATATGTGTTCTGGGAGATCAAGAATGTTCAGCTGAACTTTCAGTTATTGGTAAGTCAAAATTTAAATGTAGAAAGAAGTTTCGTCGTAAAATTACATCTCTCATACTAAAACATAGTGTACAGCATACATTTTAATAATTATCATTTCTATTCTTCATTCAAGAATTACCACCAGAAATAATGAAGAAACTAGAAGACAAAACTGTGACTAAAGGAGATAAGACTGTATTAGAAATTGAAGTAACCAAAGGCGATGCGCTTGTTCGCTGGTTCAAGGATGGAGAAGAATTAAAATTTTCAGAACATGTTCAATTGTCTATTGACGGAAAACGTCAAAGATTGAAAATCTATAACACTCAGCCAGAAGATGCAGGAACATATTCTTGTGAAGTTGGAAGTCAAACTTCAACAGCCAAGTTGACTGTCGAAGAACAAGAAGTTATTGATAAACCACTGAGTAAGTAATTTCACACTTTTTAGCATTAAAATCTAACAGGTAGAAAAGTCTTATGCATCGCATTTATAACATTAAATGGCTTTACTTTGCTTAGAAAAACCAAAAATTACGGAAAAGTCGATTTATGCTTTGCTTGGTATCTTCCCAGCTTCAAAACCGGTTACAACAATAAGTAAGTGAAAACAGTGACGCGCACTAACTCCCAAGTGCTGAAATAAAATTATTAAAAATCCCATCGAAAATGCGTGAAAGCTTTGCAAAATGAATAACACAATTTATATATTATAACTCATTTACAGCGACTTGAAATATTTCACTTATTATTTCCATTCACTGAATAAAACTGACCTGTTTATTTGTATACAATTAGCTCATTATTTTATTAATTTATTAGCTCCACCATCACCACCACAACATGTTGAAGTCAAAGAAGTCACAAGTCGAAGTGTGACTTTATCATGGGATCCACCGGCAAACAACGGAGGAACTGAGTTAACAGGTTCGTATTTATACATATAAATATTATACGTTTTATTATAAATATTTCTATCAATTTATATAATCTGTATAGTTATAAATTTGTCCACCCAATATTATTCAATTCATATGTTTTGCAGGGTATATAATAGAAAAACGACCTCTTGGTAGGAAGGCCCAATGGAGCAAAATTGTTACTTTAGATGCATCTACAACTACTTATTGCGTGGAAAATCTGAAAGAAAGCGAATTTTTGTTCAAAATATTTGCTGAAAACAGTGTTGGTTTAAGTTTACCAGCATCTTCCGAACCTGTAACATTAAAATCCCACGCAAGTAAGGATTCTCTTATAACAAAATTCTCAAAAAAGCAAAAAACTGAAATATTTGTATTATAACATATTTGCTAATATCATTTCTTGATTTCAGTGGTACCATCGCCTCCTACAGCTCCATTGGAAATTCGTCAAATATGCGGCAACACAATATTCATAGCATGGGGAAGGCCAGATTTTGACGGTGGTGCGCCACTTAAGGAGTATAAAATAGCTATTAAAGACGTCAAAAAGACTATGTGGATTGAAGTTGGCCGAGTCAAGGCTGACATACAAAAATTAACCATTAAAGATCTACAAGAAAAACATGAATATCTTTTCAGAATTTATGCGAAAAATGAAATAGGTTTCAGTGAACCTTTAGAATCTGAGGATCCAGTTATCATTCTTCCATCAGCTGGTAATTTTTAAATGATTTTATTCAAGGCTACATATTCATTCAGAAAGATCGCAACATAAAAAGTTTTTAATTTTAACAATTTTTGTTAATTAAAAACATTTTTTTTTTTTGTTACAGAATTAACTGAGATTGAAGAAATCGCCGAAGAGCCAGATCATGGTGAAACAACATCTCTTAGTTTCAGTACAGAAAATACAAGTTCGTGGTTGCGAGAACATAATATGGATGCTGATATTCATTCTTACGCCCAAGGACGTCTTCTAAGGAGAGACGAATACTTTTTCCGTATTTGGCATTATGCTAAAAAACTATTTCAATAAGCATTTCCAGGATTTCACATAATATATTGACGTTAAATTACACGAGTTAAATCAATTATTGATATGTTATTAATTACATAAAATGTGGATGTTTGAGATGACTTGAGGGGAATAGATGAGATTTTTACAGGAAAAAAATTTATTCATCTTGAATATTCATATCAAGAAAGACGACTTATTCACTTTAGAATCTAGACTATAGATGAAAAATCAAAGAACTAATAAATAATCTAAATGAATGTTCATTCATTGTTAAAGTCTCCACTCTATAAGCAGATTATACTAAAAGATTAAACATAGAGATGAGATTCCTAAGCCCAGTGATGATTATTTCAACACATATTGTATTTAATGAGTAACAAAAAAATACATCATGGGCGTAAAACTTAAGTCTCAGTATATTACAATGATAAATAATATTAAAACAAATATGTGATACACAAAAATTGTATATTCTCTATATATATAGCCTCAGAGATTTTGTGAACTATATATATACATAAATATAAAAATATATATATATACATAGCGCTCACAATGAATATATTTAATTATACATTTATCATTACTGTTTTAACGAACTACAAAGTATTTATATAGATTGTATACACTGTAATAATAATATTCGACAAGGTAATTACGTTTCGAGACGTAAAATATAGGTGCAAATGAACATCATATTCCTTATAAAATGTAATTTCCTGTTGGATATTTATGAAGAAAGAGAAATAAACGAATTCATACAAAATATGAATTGAAGTTAATTTTATTATATAATGAAACATGATAAATTATTATTTATATAAAATTATTTTGATTTTTTTCAAATAAACAATTGAACAAATTTCTTTCAGAATTAAAGTACAAGTACAATTCCCCGCTTTTTCTCATATATTCTTTAGCAACTTCAAGTTGATATAATCAACTCAATTACCTACATTACCAACAATCGCAGAGTAGAATTATTTTAGCTAGCAAAAAAGTGCTTATTTTGAAACAAAGTAGAATATGACATTTAGAAAAATTTGATGGGAATCAAAAAGTAATCACTCAGATTACCTTCAGGTGATGCATAAGTCAATCTCGTATAATTTTCTCACAGGGTGCATCGTTAATGCCATCTTGTTGCACCTGTACGAGTTATGCATTCATCTTAAGGTGACAGTATAAATTATATATGAAAATAATTGTTTAAATTTTGTTTATGAAACAGAATATATATTTGACATTTTAATATATATAATTGCTTTTAAACATTGTCACTTATCACTACACCAGTCGCCATCTGTACTATTAAAGATATAACTTTTTGCTGCATACAACATAATGGCGTTTAAGGTAAAACAAATGTAACTTCTGTACGAGTAAACACATTTTTGATATTGTAATTGAAAAAAGTATATATTTAGCACAGCATGCAAAGTACGTATAACCTTCCCCTGATGGTCGGGAATTGATGGAACGTACTTTAGAAGAGTTGGAGGCGAAAAATGAAAGAATGTATTAAAAGTTATCTTATACTGCAATAATTTACATATTATTTTATCAAATTTCTTATATTTTTATTTTACAGCCGAAACTGAATTACGCGAAGGAAAACAGAAACAAGAATCTTTGTGGCCAATTTTTGAAATTCATGAGAAAAAATCAAGATTTGTTTTACAGAAGGAAAGCAATCAGCAGAGGTATATATTTCAAATTAAGTTATGAATGATAAATATTTTTTATATCAGTTATATTATTGTAAAAGTAACCATAAATTGTCTATACATGAAACATCAAACGATAATATTGTATTCCCGAAATCATATAAGGTCAACCGAGATAAGAGTAACACATTGGATAAAAAGTATTCCATAATTTTTTTTCATTAAAATCTTTATTTACGTATAAATTATATTGTCAAAAATATCATTTGAGGTGTCATGACTACCACTAAATGTCATTCTTACCTATCCCATAGTGATTTACAATAGGGTTAACCGGAGTAAGAGTGAATATTCTCTTTTGATATTAGACATTTTTAGTATTTTGTTAATAATAATTAGCGTGTCACAAATTACCCCGAAGTCACAATTACCCCGGTTGACCCTAACAAACAACAATTTTCGTTTTTAAAACCTATTTTTGCCTCAATATTAATTATCATTAATTAATGAATTCATAAATGAAAAAAAAAATTATAAAAAAAATATTGGATTTCACCTTGTATCTCATGTGTCATTCTTTACAACCCCTTTACTCTGAAAATAATTGATCTGATAATAATTGTTTCTTTTCTTTAAAACTTAATATATGAATTAAAACAATGTACAAAACTATGAATTTCGCATATATCATAACAATCAATTATTTATTTGCAGAGCTTTATGATTGCTGCTTGAATGAAAATATCGCTGATAAGAACTAAATAGCTAAATGGAAGAAAGTAGGATACGAAAAATTGTGTTGCCTTCGTTGCATTCAAACCAGATATACAAATTATGGAACTAACCGTATTTGCTGGGTACCAAAAGGCAAACTTGAAGAAGGAAAAATTGTGGAGTGCATACATTGTGGATGTCGGGGCTACTCTGGTTAAGATTTTAAATATCCGATTTCTTTTTCTTGTATATAAAATGTGCATTTGATAATTGACATGCGTGTGCCACTTTTTTCTATAAATCACTAATCTATTTTTTATTAATTTAATCTGTATGAACAATCATTTGAACTAAAATAAACAAAAGTGTCTAATATCTAAACAAGTTTGGATGAAATAAAAAATGGAATAAATTGTATTTATATAGATTGTGTAGTTTGAACATAAATAAATTTGAAATACAAATCCTATAAAATACACATAAAAGAACAAACTTTTATGCACGAATGTTATAATTTGTAAATATACAAGTTTTGTGTACAAAACAGCCGTTTTCATTTTTCTTCCATTCTAGGTTCATGATAAACGTACGTTGATGTGTTTGCACATACTTTATTCCAGGATGTATCTTTAAAATTTGTGCTCCAACAGCATAATGATAATTTTTAATTTTTTAATTTAATATAAATATTATTTATCACCTTTATTTTATTACCCAAATTTTCTTAAAAAATATATATAATTCAAGCACTGCTAAAATAACTGTGTTCTAACTCTACATTTCGATCTGGTCACAACTGGCATGAGTCGGTAAAATCTGAATATTTAAAATCTTTGAATAATTCTTGACAAAATGAATTCAGACTATTATAAATGTTGATAGTATATCAAATAGAGAGATATTATTTTCGTTAGTGTTTATTTTATAACATTAAATATATTTATTATGAAACTTCAAATTTTATTGACTCTTTATTTTAAAAATATCGGTGCAAATTATCTTTCTATAAAAAATTATTACGAGATTGTCCTAAAATTAAAAGTATTTGCAAAGATTTTTTGTTTAATAGCTCACGTTCATAAATTAAATTATTAATTACTTTGACCCATTTATATTTGCATATTAAATTGTAAACTGCAAACAAAATGCTTATCTCCAAAACAACAGACAGAAGTATTTTTACAAGGTTTACAAAGTGGAGTATCCAAATCAGTCTTTTTATTAGAGCGTCTGATTGCGTGATGATATGAACATGACTTTTTCATTGGCTGATTACTTCCTCTCCAGTGAAAGAACCTCTTATTTACTGATAGTTTATAAATGTACGCACGACGTGGCCGACAGTTTCGCAGAGAAAATCAGCTTGTGCTCGTGCTGTAAATTTTGAGCTGGATAATAGAATTTGATATCTCACATATGTTTCAGAGATTCCAGAATGTTTTTACCGTGGATTCTGTCGATTAATTCTACAAAGATGTGTTTTATTAAATGATAGTGTTTGTTGTTACCGTGCACCGTCTGCACGTCATACTTTGTTGGTGAGGTTCTACGACTACAAAAATAGAACAACACTATCTCAGGTGGTGTTCAAATAAAAACAACATTTGTCCAACATAAAAATGTATCGAGATTTTGAAAACCAATGTGCTCATATTATTGAATAATTTGTTCATTTGTAATTGACTTCATTCATTCATTGACATAACATTTTTCAATCGTTTACGATTATTACGGTATTGTTGATAATTGAATTTCAAATTGTTGGATAATACTATTCGTTCATCGGACACTTTTGGCTTTACATGTAATTTGAGAATATGGAGGTGCTAGATGCTTTCAGACGTGATGTGTAATAAAGGACTGTGTATCAAAAATATTGTGATACTGCAAAAAAAATAGGTGATAAGTTCAGTAACTTTTAATCTGTTTTAGAAAAAGTAAATCATTCTAGAAAAATTTAAAGTGATTCCCTTTGAAAAATAAATTTTTATTAAAAATGATCGAAAAATGACCGATTAAAGTTACATTTGAATTATTACCTTTTTTTATGCAGGGATGTTACCATATTCATGATATTTTCATTGTTTGTTCAAATTAGGCGGTACACATTATAAAATGTCGATAAGAGATATTTTTTCGAGAATATCAAAGAATTCAACACCAACTGGAAAAATGTAATCAGTCATTAATTATTCCTTTGTAAAATTGCCTTGAACTTGCGAAGCACAAATCAGTTAATTAATTTATCGGTGAACTTGAATGTGAAATTGATTTATGACTACTGCATAAATCGCTAAATGCAAAGTGCACTTTAAGGAAATAATAATATTTATTTTATCGATTTATAAATAAAATGAACGGAATCGGTATATAGACGTACGGATAGCTTTCATTTGCTCATTTCGTTTCATTAGGCATATCAATAGATAAAATTCATTTTTTACATCTCGTTTACCAAATGCATTCTAATCTCAGAAATCAGAAATTTGTACAAACAAAATAGATAAGCAATCATCATTTTTAAGTACCTGCGGCATACTATGTGTAACATATATAAACGTATTTCCACTGCGTTGTATAGTACCTTCACAAATCATCTTGTCGAAAGGAGAATGAACTCCCATTAGTCCATCAGAGATTTATTGTATTATATGATTCACTGTGAATAATTGAACAAATTTCTTTATTTAAACTATAAAATCATTGAAACAGATTAGCTGAAAGGGGTTCTTACAACAGGTAATTTGTAATGAATGTTTATTGGCACTTGAAACAGAATAATATAAAACAAAATATTACAAAAATAACGGTTTGATTGATTCCTCTTTTCATTTAGCATTGGTTTTTTTTATCTTTTCAATTAATATTATAAATTATCTGTTACTAGTAAAAAAATGTACAAATTAAAAACTTTATGTTCTATTTATAAAAAAGCAGCACATCATAAATGTAAAACAAGAACGAGTTTCACGGAGATATCTGATGACAATGTACTACTTGCATATAATGTTATAGTTTCATTTCCAAGAAAACAAAATTAAACATTATAAGATGATAATAAACGCTGGTGAATTTGATTATCTATAATTCATTTGATTACATAAAAATGATTGACTAAATGAAGGAGTTATTGAAACGTGCACTTCACGATGAAAACAGAATCTCGAGTAAAGTCAGATTCACCAGTGATTCATGTTATGTGAAGTATAAAACACAAATACTTTCATCATCCGATTAAAACCTGCTATCACTGATGGATTAAAATTTGTAACTATACTTTTTATCGTCAGTGCCAAATCATAAGTTTACGCAACAAAATGACAACTTATTTTTTTGATGAACCAAGTAAGAAAATTCTTTCCGATATTTTTTAAGTGGTCATTTATAAATTATTAGAAGCGAGAGATTTTGAATTTAATTAAACATGTACTACATCATTTTATGTGTAATACCGATCAAACTGACGATGGAACTTTTAGAATGCACATTTATCTTCAATTCAGCATGAATACCACTTGTAAATATCTGCATTGTTTGTTGAACAGGAAAAGAAATGGCTTCGCCGAGATGCAATAAAAAAGATTTTCTACGTCGGAAAATCCCTATACTTGCATGGCTACCAGAATATTCATGGTCGAAATTATTTCAAGATAGTTTAGCCGGATTGACGGTAGGTCTCACTGCCATACCGCAGGGTATCGCTTACGCCATCGTAGCAGGTCTTCCTCCTCAGGTGACTACCAAAAAATATTATTATGACTTAAAAACCTAAAAAAAGTCTTCAAACAAATAACATATAATCTTACATGCAACCAAATGTAATGAGCAAACTGTTGTTTCTTGGGTTTTATATTTATAATATAATACCAGCTAAAATTCCAAGGGTATTCCTGTCATTTATCGTAGTGACTATTACTTTTTTCACAAATTATAACATTTAAATGTTATAAATAACTTCAGTTCTTTATTGGCGCTAAATGATCTCGAAAATTACTCAACTAAATCAATTTTTTTTTACAAGCACATGTTCTGTTCAACAACAGAATAATAACAGGCACTATAACATTTCCATCGTAATATACAAGATTGGAAATTTACAAAATAAATTGAATATTTTTTTAATTTTTTCGATCGAATAACTGAGCATTTTTAAAAGCATTCTCACGTTGAATCAACATTTCATTGAGTAGTTTCCGGGATGATTCAGCACAAAAAAAATTAAGCACAAAAATACGTAACAAAATCAAATCAAATATTGTAAATTTTCCATAAAAAATGGATTTTTTATATAGCCTATAACAATCCTGACCCTTGCTTGTTTTGTGAAACAAAATTGATTTTATTTGTTAATTTTAAAATCGTTACAAAACACATGAATGATTATTATTTTTTGTTTTTATTATTATTTTATGTTTTAAATATTTAATTTATTTTAAATTTATTCTTCATTTTTTAGTATGGCCTGTATAGCAGTTTTATGGGAAGCTTCGTTTATGTGATTTTTGGAAGCACAAAAGATGTGACAATTGGTCCAACAGCGATAACAGCAGTATTGACGCAGCCACACGTGCTGAAATATGGGTCTGATTTTGCAGTGAGTATATTCAGATATAATTTTTACCCAATCCAAATATGTAATTTCAACATTTTTATTAAATTAAAATAAATACAAGTTAAACTAAATATCTGTACTCGTATGGAAAACTGGGTAACTTCATTCAAATAAATGCAAATACTATATGAAAAACAGACTGCGTTTCTCATTTAAGAACATCCTGTCAAGTCAAAAGTTGGATTATGGTACACATTTTAAAATTATTTACAAAACAAAATAATTAAATGTTTTACACTTTTCATGAAAAAAAGTAAGTTACTTCTTTTTTGAAAACAAATATAAATTACAAAAAGAGAAATCCGGAAATTGCGAGTTAATTGTGACAGAAGTTTTTTTTTTCATTTTTTATTCAATCCAAATTACAAAACTAGTTGCGCTGGTCACCTAATGATTCATCATAATCATTAGAGATTAATTACAAATTAATTAATAAGGAATTATTAGAATGAACAGTTACTTTATTTTTGTGAAAAACTCAAGTAATTAACGATGTCTTTTGTTGATTTTGTGTAGATAGTTATTTGAAACAGAAACAGTTTCATTTTTATTTAAAATTGTGTTTTCTCAAATAACAAGATTACAAATAAACGAAAGGGTGGAACATACCGAGTAGTTTAATTGGGTTTCGTTACATTTTCAAAAAGTAGAATTACCCAGATTTTTCGTGCAAGTATAGATAAGTTGCTGCATAAATAGTTCGTGAATAGCATATATAAAAGGCATGCATATGCATGGTATCATAAAAATGGGTTTATAAAATACCTAATTAAGACGAGAATCAATATATCAACTTACCTATTTTTTATAATTTACTGAATGTATGTTTTTATTTTATAGACATAATTGAATAAAAATCTATTATTATCAATTATAATAGTAAAAGTTTAAAATTATTTTCACTTACGAATGAGTAGTTTATTATTATCACACGTGCAAAAATCAAATTGTCAATAGCATGAATGCAAAAATTAAACAAATCATTAATTTTAGGTGTTGTTATGTTTCCTATCAGGATGTGTGTCGACTGCGATCGGTTTACTGCGACTGGGATTCTTGATAGACTTCATCAGTATGCCTGTGATCTGTGGTTTCACAAATGCCGCGGCCATAATGATAGCTAGTTCCCAAATAAGTGCTCTTTTCGGCATAAATTGCAGAAGTAATACATTTCTAGACTCCATCATTAAACTTTTCAAGTATATTAAGGATATCCAATATTGGGACACACTCCTTGGTTTCGTTTCCATCGTATTTCTTGTTGCATTGAAAGTAAGATTCTTTTCATCTTTCAAATATTTTTAAATATTATTATTATTATTATTATTTTTTTTTTTTGAAAATAAAAGAATGTACTAAAAATAAATAATCAGAGAAAAAGAATTAATAAACACGCTTGTAAGAATTTATTTTATCATCATTTGTACAGAATTTGCCAGGACGAAGATCCGGAAGTACGCTACAGAAATTCATGTGGCTGGTATCATTAGGGAGGAATGCTTTGATTGTAATAGGCGGCATAATTTTGGCATATGTGCTCTCACTGTATGGTCCCGTACCCTTCAAAGTGACAGGAAACATCACAGAGGGAGTGCCGCACTTTGCCATTCCACCATTCCACACTCAGGTTGGGAATCAAACATTTAATTTCCTCAATATGACTGAAGAGCTCGAAAGCAGCATCATTTCCGTTCCTGCGATTGCCGTCCTTGAGACGATCGCCATTGCCAAAGCTTTTGGTAAACAAAATTTATAACAGTTTCAATTGCAATTCTGTCCGAGAATTTTCATATTAAAATAGTTGCACTTTTTGTTCAACTTGATTTAGAAAAAAAATTTCTTTCGCAGCTAAAGGCAAATCAATAGATGCGAATCAAGAGATGATCGCTTTGGGTTTGTGCAATGTTTTTGGAAGTTTTGCAAGGTCCATGCCGACAGCCGGAAGTTTCACGAGGACCGCAGTAAACAACGCTTCCGGTGTAAGGACACCGATGGGCGGAATATTGACTGGCTGTCTCGTTTTATTAGCTTGCGGTTTGTTGACCTCTACTTTTAAGTTCATACCAAAAGCGAGTCTCGCATCCGTTATTATAGTTGCCATGTATTACATGCTGGAACTTCATATATTTCATTTGCTCTGGAGGACTAAAAGTGAGTACCCAAAAAGAAGAATAAAAATATAATTAATTAACTTTTTGTATTCTGTATTTACATTTCATTTTACTAACATTTTCATTTTAATTCTAGAAATTGATCTTATTCCATTATGCGTAACAATAATCAGTTGTCTATCTATCGGTTTGGAAAGAGGCATGATCGCCGGAATTGCTGTGAATTTAATTTTATTACTCTATCTGGCAGCTAGACCAAACTTAATGATTGAGGAGAAAAATGTGAATAACTTGAAGATTCTCTTTGTACGACCAAAACAATCATTGAGTTTTCCCGCTGCAGAATATCTCAGGGAACAAGTAATGACATGGTTCGTTGAAATGAAAACAATATCGAAACAAAATAAAATGATACCAACAAGATGAATTATTTTTGAAGTAAAAAATCATACGTTTCAGGTGTGACAAGGACGCGGACATCCATACCGTAGTTTTAGATGGGCACCGAGTGGATTCAATTGATGCAACGGTAGCAAAAAATATGGTTTTGCTCAACATGGATCTGAGCTTGAAACACCAAACACTTATTTTTTGGAACTGGCTAGAAGAGACACAGCACGTTCTCACGGCTTATGACCCCTCGATAAGTGTTCACTTTAGAAGTTGCGAAAAGTTTACTCATTTGTTCACAGGTGAGGCAAACTTTTAATTTCTTCCGTTCACTTTATACTTTTCTTGAGTATGAAAAGTAATTTCTTTTTATCATTTTATAGATACCAACAACCCATTGGAAACACAAACTGTAAATAATGTCTGAGTTTTGATCAAATAATTGTAAAGATTTGTGATATATTAATGCTTTTATATACACTCTTGTTATTTTATAATAATGTTTATAATAATCTTATAATTTTAAAATATTATTTTGTACGAATAAAATGTACACGATTGATCGTGGTAATTTTTTCTATAAAACTGTTGAAATGTTTAATAATTTTTTAATGAAAAGTTTTGTTAATTTATTAGACAATACTGTATTGTTATGTACTGAACTTTTCATAACTTTTTAATTTGTGTATAAAGATCGTTTGCTCAGGCTATGGGTTACTTTTACGAAACAAAAAGCAAAGTGCGATCGATCAGGCTGGATTAGACTTGCGCGAAAATCATGGCGTTTAGCGTCGTGGCGCCCTCGACGCCCAGTTGCATACACTTTGCCGTCAGCGAACGGACCTAGAATCGTCCGTCCGAATCATTATTATTGAACGAATTTGTCCGATGAGTTATCCGTTCCTTTTTAAAGAGAAAGATTAGTGCCACTAGCTTGTTTCCTACCGACAACTATTGAGCTTCTATTTTAATAGCTGTTAAGTCGCATCCAAACTGAAATCCCGTTACCATGCTGTTGACATCTGACATCCTGCAACCGGTCATGGTCCTACTAAAATTAAAACATTCCACTGGAGACATTCCCTTTAATTGTAAGTGACTTATGTATAATATAATATTTTTAAAAAGGAAGAAAAAAATCATTCGTTTTCAAAGGATTTGTGTCAGATCAGATTGTTAAAGAGATAAATGACATGGTAAACAATCTTATAAAATGATGCAACAAGAAATTTCGTTGTCATGACACAAAATCTTTTATCACGAATTAAGAGTAAACAAATTGCAAAACTAAAAATTGTATATTTTCAAATTAATTTTGTCATCAATTTTTGGTGTTATTATGTCATTGATTTTTTTTTTTACATTAAAAATGGATAGTATTAAAATAAAACACATCTTAGTATTATATATTGCAT
>JAAMPD010002037.1:0-17778 GCA_025266255.1 Trissolcus basalis | reverse complement strand
TTTTTTTTACTACTAATTTACAAAAAAAATAAAAAAAAAAAAAAAACTAAAGACATAGGATTGATTTACAGCGGTTGTGCATAAATTGATGCAATTAATTGAAAACAAATACTTTGAGATAGAAAATTTGAGGATGAAAAAACAAACGTGGAACAAAAATGTTTTATAATTCAAATTTATTTTACAGAGAAACAATGACGAGAATCGGCAAAAAATGCTGCAAAAGAAGAAACGATAAATGCGACTGACTCGAAACGGTATATCAATCCCTGACAATTCCCTCCCCAAAAAAATAAGGTATCAACTTTTCGGCCATGAGATATCTTTTAAATAGCTATAGATTACTTGTGATAATATCATGGCTGGACACTGTGGCGGTGTTCGTAATCGCTGATTCCTACCGGGCGAATTTGACCGGCTGTCCCTCGGACTCGCAGCGACACAAGAAGAAGGTCGTAACGTTCGGTGTGATAGCGCCAAAAAATATCGGCCACGAGCAGAGCCTCTTCCGGATACTGCCGGCTGTGAATCTGGCAGTTGACAAAGTCAACTCGCGAGGTCTCCTCCCAGGCTGGACCATCGACGTTAAATACGGCGACTCGCAGTGTTCCAGCACTTATGGACCGCTCATCGCAATGGAATTTTACTTCAATAAGTCGGCAGGTCTCTTTTCCTTCTTCATGTTAAATTCTTATAATAAAAAGATAGAAAGAGAAAAGTATCTCCGATCGTATTTCAATTGGAAAAAATCTGATTAAAAAAAGCTAGTTTAAACAATGCGAAAAGAGAGATGGAAAAATTGTGAAATGTAATCAATAGCTTTTCAATTTAATCAGAATGCAGTCGAATGAAAACAAAATGAATATTGAAATAAATTGTTCGACA
Source organism: Trissolcus basalis (assembly GCA_025266255.1). Taxonomy (NCBI): domain Eukaryota; kingdom Metazoa; phylum Arthropoda; class Insecta; order Hymenoptera; family Scelionidae; genus Trissolcus; species Trissolcus basalis. The sequence goes on along the minus strand of JAAMPD010002037.1, from coordinate 16,893 downwards.
ATGGTCTATCCCCGATGTTAAGTATATACAGTTTTAAATGGCAAAAAAATTGTTTATGTTGTGTAAAAAGTGCGGTTGCACAAACAACAAATCATACGTTTCAGTTGAATCGCAAAATTTATATTAAGTTGTGCAAGCGAGGGAAGTCGATTGGCTATGTGCAATTGCACACTGGAGATGATTCAAGACTGAATCGATTGATTCAATAGTCCATTTATATCTGCGTAAGACACATGGAAAATTAATATCACATTTTGTTCAAGGATCAAACTTAGTTCTCAGCTCCTGATCTTTCATTTCGTAATACTTTATTTGTTCAACGTTGACATAAATCAACATACCAATTTTAATTGACAAATAAAATTAAAAGCACGACGTTGACAAATTTATGTCCTTTCTCGTATTGGATCTTTGACAATTTGATTTCTGATATTCTGTAGATGGAGTTTTTTTTAAACCGCCAGAATTTTTTTATCATAAATTGGAGAAAATGTGTTTGTTGTTGTTATTTAAGAGTGATTTTAAATTAGAAAAATTGATGGTCGATGAGAAATAAATAAAATAAATTTTATGGGATTAGATGCATTTATAGGTCCTGTGTGCGATTACGTGATTGGACCAGTGAGCAGGTACTCGGGTGTTTGGAATATTCCCGTACTCACGGCGGGGGCACAAGCTGATGCATTTCGACGTAAGGCTGAATACCCTACACTTACAAGAATGATGGGCTCACACAACCTCGTTAGCGAGGCTCTAAAGCATATCCTGAAAGAATTCAACTGGACCGTCGCGGGACTGATTTATCATAATCATAAGAAGGAGAGGGGCAAGGGCAATTCCAATTGTTATTTCACACTCTCAGCTGTCAATGATATTCTCAATAAAAACGATAATGTTGTTCATACAAGTTTCGATCAGGAGAGCGTGTCGCACGAGGATTATTTTAACGCTCTGATTTATGTCTCCAAAAAGTCTAGAAGTAAGTGATACAAAGCAAAATGTGTTTTTGGCCATTTTGTATCACTTGTCGAAATCAGGATTATGGAATATGTACAATGTTGAAACGTTTATTTATAAATGCAATTTTCCACTAACTTTTAGTTGCCAAAACTTTTTCTCTTTCAGTTATTGTAATGTGCGCGAACGCAACGACAATTAGAGAAATTTTAATCGCTGCGGAAGAGCTTGGTATGGTAGACTCTGGCGAATATGTTTTTTTCTCCATTGAATTGACGTCCAGGTAAGGGTAAAAAAAGAAATACAAAAATTTTAATTAAAAACTTGCTCTTGATTTGACTGAGAATGTTTCATCAAAATTTAGATTAATTTTGAATGAAAATGATTAAAAAGTTCATGTTGATACAATGGTAATTGAGAATGTTATGTTTTTAGTGACATCAATTTAAAAGAGCCGTGGAAGAGGGAAGGCGACAGCGAGGAAAGAAATTTGAAGGCACGAAAAGCTTACGAAGCTCTGCTGACAGTGACAGCCAGGACTCCAGACAATGACGAGTACAAAAATTTTTCAAACGCAATCAAATCGTTGGCTCAAACTAAATACAATTTCACGTTTGGTAACTCGTCTGTTACTACGTTTGTAACAGCCTTTTACGATGCCGTCCTACTCTACGCCAGAGCTTTGAATGAATCTTTAACCGAGTTCCCTGATAAGATAAATATTGACGGAGTTAATTTAACTAAAAGAATGTGGGGAGCAAGTTTCAAAGGTACAAACAAATCCATAAGACATTTTCTCGATGAGCTTCGTAAACTTGGCAATTTTTTTAATTGAAGAATTTCCATCTAGGAATCACGGGGGACGTTCACATCGATGAAAATGGTGATAGAATCGCTGATTATTCTTTGCTCGATATGAATCCGACCACGGCGAAATTCGAAGTAAGTGCAAATTTTTATCTGGAAAAATTGCTATTTACACAGCGTGGAAAATTTTTTTTTACTGAAACATCATCGTAATTTTATTCATTAAAATTTGATTCATCGCCTAATAAAGATATGGATGATTGCAATGTTTTTGTTTTTTTTTGTTTCTTGTTATTATTACGAAACTAAATTAGACAATGAATTCCAATCAAATATCACGTGATGTCGTTGAATTAGTGGTACATTAATAGTGAGCATGAATCCTTCAATTTCTGGAGAGACGTGTGAAATGCTATTTAATTTCTGTTCGAAATTGTACGCATCACGTGCATGTGTGCATTCAGACATTGTGAATGTGCGGCGACCGATGCAAATTAAATTTCGACCACCACCGACTTGACTCGTTCGTCGTGAAGGATCCTTCACTTAATGCGACCATGAAGTCAGCACTATGAATTCCGGGGTTTACAAATAATTGACGTTACAGTGACGAGTTTCAGAAACTTTCTGAAATTCGTTTTTGTGAGAAAATTTAATTTCGTAAAATGTAACCTTCGGTGTTTGATGACAAAAATCGAATTGGAAAACTGTTTAATAATGAGAGCTTCGTATCGGCGGAAATTACATTTCTTAATTGAAGATCTAATTTACTTCCTAGATCGTTGCTCATTACTTTGGCGCTAATAAAACTTTGGAATATATTCCTGGCAAAAGCATCCACTGGTCAGGTGATCGTGTAAATCCGCCCCCGGACACACCAACTTGTGGATTTGACAGATCATTGTGTCCGGACAACTGTGAGTAGCGTGAAAATATCATTTGTCATTTTATTTAATCGCAATTAAATTACATTGATTGGTCTCATTGATAAATTGATTGTTCACAGCCTTGCCTGGCTATGCTATTCTGTCAATAGTTCTGAGTTCGATCGTAATAATCCTCGTGATCGCTTCAATATTTTTTTATCGGTAAGTGAGTAAGTATCTGAATTTTTTCGCAGATGTTTGTTTATGATGTTTGACGATGTTTAGAGTGCAATTTTCTTTTCACGCGCACTGATAATTAATTTATTCTAATAAGTGTCAGTTAGTTGTGATTAACGATACGTTATCTTACAGACATTTAAAATTAGAAGCGGAGATAGCCTCAATGACGTGGTTGATAAATTGGGAAGATATCGTCATTCAAAAGTACGGCAAAATAAAGGGATCAATAACTTCTTTGATAACTATTGGTAGCGGAAGTCAACCGGTGAGAAATAAATCACACGACAAAACTCTGCCCTATGAACCAAACTGTCCCTTACAAACAAATTTTAATTTCAAACATTTTCAAACATTCAGATATTGTACTCCATTGGCAACCAGGGTAGCATGCTCGGCGAGGTGGATAAACAATATCAAATTACTACAGGGATTTACAAAGTATATATACTCAAACTGGACAAAAGTTTCCATTTTTAACCAACTAACAGAAGACTATTTACCTTTTTTCGTTTCATTTCTTTTGCAGAATCTCATGGTGGCAATTACAGGCATCAGAACTATCCGCCCCCAAGAACTTTCAAGATCTTTGTTACTGGAACTCAAAAGGGTGAGACAAATAATGCACCTTTTTTTTAGCTAGTAAAACTTTTGCATCTCCCGTTATATTGCCCGATTTTCCGATTTCTCCGGTTATTGATTCGGCGTGTAACGCGTGAAATTACATTCTTCACCTCCTCATCATGAATACACGGAGATGCTGTGTTACCAAACGGAATGTTCCGATGTTCATGATTGCTTATCGGTTGGCTGATTCTGAACTTTTAAGACACAAAGTACCTCTTGAATAAGTATGATTGAGATGTCCTGTGCTCTTTACCGGTTCAAAAATTCTCTCACCTTTCATTCCTTTTCATTCACACATCAATGTGAATTGTTTATATTTTTTTTCTTTCAATTCATCTGAGCTTTTTTTAATTCTTTAGAAAAATCATGACATTGATTTATCGCTATTGACAATTGCAAAGGGATGAAAAGACATATTTATCGTTGACGTTTATTTTTTGCAGATGAAAGATTTGCAGCACGACCATTTGGTGCGATTTTATGGCGCGTGCTTAGAGCCAACTTATTGCTGCTTTTTAACGGAATTCTGTCCAAAGGGATCGTTGCAGGTAAAATGATTATCTGAAAATGTTTGTACAATATTCGAGAGTGACACTGTCGTTAAATGATGATTTGTTCGCAGGATATTTTAGAAAATGACCAAATCAAGTTGGATCGAATATTCAAATTTTCATTGATACAGGACATCATTCGTGGAATGATTTATCTTCATGCCTCAGAAATCAAAAGCCATGGGAATCTGAAGTCTTCTAATTGCGTTGTTGATTCTCGCTTCGTGCTCAAAATTACGGATTTTGGATTGCATGATTTGCGACGACTTGATACCGAGGACGACAGAAATTCGACTATTTTTTGGAAGAGTAAGCAAATTGTTGTTTAATATGATGGGAAACAAATTTAACAAATTTGTCTAATGGAAATTGATTGAAACACAACGTAATTCAATTATGATATTGAAGGACAACTATGGACCGCTCCGGAGCTTCTGCGTATGGCGAGGAGACCACCAGAGGGTACCCAAAAGGGAGATGTCTATAGTTTCGGTATAATCGTCCATGAAATTATAGTTCGGAAAGAGCCCTTCTACTTAGGACCAACGGTTCACATGTCACCCAGAGGTAAGCAAACTATTGATCACAACATAAATCATATTACAAGTATACTATTCAGAGCGATCCTCGTTTCTTTTATTTTTATCATATTTTTATTCGACAGCTTAGATTTATGATTTCGTTATCAGACACCGTGCCAATTTTTGTCAAAAATGTTGCAAATTATATCATCACTTTTCATCACTCAAAATGCTTTTACCGTTACGAGAACCTTCGTAACTAATTTATTTAAAATTTAATCAACGGGATACGTTTTTTGTAAAATTAACACGAACTGAAAATCAAATGTTTGCCAAAACTTTTTTGCTCCATTGGACGAAGTAGTGCAGCGTCTACGTTTGAAATGTTTATGAAATAGTTTTGTGTTGCAAGTAAGTGAGTTTTAAATTATTATTCAGACAATAAATAAATCATGTTTTTACATCAAGTTTACGCCAACGCGCTGCAATTGCCGCTCGTTACATTTTATCAAACAAGATTTTGATGAAAGCATCTTTCAAGGTATCATGTTAAGTTAGATGACGCCAGCTACCAAGAATGGTATGGCGACGATTCAAATGCAGAAGCTGCGAGAACATAAAAAACGAAAGATTTATTGATGCTGCTGAACGACGGTGTTCAAAAGGTCGTACACGTAGAATGACGCCAGTGAGTAAGTCACAGATGAAATGGATTTCGCCAGATTGTGCCAGATCGTCTAACGAACGATGTAGGTCATACTCTGCAGAAAGAAAAGGACAAGATGAGAGAGAGAAGGAGAAGAAGAGAGAAAAAAAAACAAAGAGGATTTTTTTACCAAAATTTGTCAAATATATATAGTTTCACTGTGAAACTACATTTGAAATTTCGTACCAAACGACAGACAGATAGGAATCATCAGTTTCGACATTCAAACAAATCTATATAATCGGAGTGCAAAAAATAGTTGCACAAAGGTTTGGCAATTTTTCGTTCAGTAAAAGAAACAATGTTGTACAATTTTTTTTGAAATGGAATAAAAAAAGTTACTTTTTGTTTTCTAGATTTTTGTTTGAAGGAGTTGGACGTTTTTGAAAGCAGCGAAATTTACCGAACGTTGATCATACAGCATTCCAGAGTTGATATTACTCGGCGCATGCTTGCGATCGATAAGCAAGCTTACATTTTTCGCCTGCTTTATCGGCGGAAAAGATCAATTGTCTCGGTAGACCTATATTCTGCATTTTGGAAAATGAACGGAGGATGAAAGCTCAGTCAGTAGTTATACGCGTTACGGGATACACATGAATATTCCCATGCGTTGCCATTGTATCGAGTTCACGCGATAAAAGTGTAACTCCCAATCAACGGTGCACAAACTCAACGAACAGTATTATTGACATCCAACCGGACTCATTTTTAATGGTCGCCGATTCCTATATTACAATATTTAACATTGTTATTGTATTTATTTACCGCACGGTATTTTAATGTTTTGCCAAATACAGTTATGTTCATTTTTCACACAACATTTGAGTTTTTATTTCTGTCGAATCTTAGAATTATGATTTATTATTATTTTTGCAAAAACAAACGACTCAACAATTGATTTGTTTTCGTTTGAATTTTATATTTCTTCTTCTTATTATTTTTTTCTTTTAGATTTTAAAGGTGTGATCCGGAAGTTTTTTGTTCCTCCTTGAAGTCATTTCGTGTTGAGTGGTAAAAGCTAAGATGAGAAAATCGAAGAATGCTCGCAGTTTTTGAACCGAGAGAAAACGATAGTTTTTTCTAGTTTGATTTTCAATGTTTTTTCGCGAACGGCTAAGCAAACGTACGAGTTCAAAAGTATGATAGAGTTGGAACATATATTGTATGAGTTCATGTCTCAGAAACTTATACGTGTGGTTGGATATAAGGCCTGATGGATGATTTATCTTTGTTTCGCCTAAGCCTAAGAAACATAAATTTATTTTTTGTTCATACGTCAAGAAAATGGTGTAAAGCTTTGCGGACATCCACTGTGGGAATTCGCTTTTTTCTTCCTTTTCATTCCCTGACAGATTTCCGTACGATAAATTTGGCTTAGTTTTAAGTAAATTATTTTGTTTTCACGAATTTGTCTTAATTGAAAAAAATGTTAATTTGATTGTTTAGATGTCGAACAAGTTATAAAATAATTTATCTCGCCTGTCGATAAGACAGTTTAAACAACTAATTTATATATTTTTATATCGATGAAATGGTTTAGTTCGAATTCAAACAGTCTTTATAAGAACAGAAATGAAATAATTAATCACTTTCATTTTTGTTAATTCGTTCGACACGTCAATCGTTTTGCCTTTTTTTCAATTCCGTGAAGTGCAGAGAAACAAATTCAATTTTGAAAACGAGACGGATAATTCCAGGCGTCACAATTACCCCAATTGTCTTTTTTTCTCATTTATTATTAACTCACGAGTTATTATTAAATTTCTACAATCGAATGAAAAAAGTAATTGCAATTTAATCGAAAGCTGAAGACGATAAAAAAAATTGGATAAAACAAATAATTTCTAGATGAAGGAGCTTGATTCAAAAGTGCTTTGATTCTTAATTTCAGATCCCTGTCAAAGCCTAAACGATATCGATGTTCGTCTATTTTAGATTCGTATCAATTTCACTTTGCCAATCAATCGACATTATTTTTCAAACGAGATTATGCCAGTCAATTCTAAATTAAACGTTTTTCTCAAGCAGTTCATCTTTAAAGTCGAAACACACTTTGCCTAATTTCTTTTATCTTTTTTTTTCTTTCAACGTTTAATATCACAGCTAATTTAAAACGCCGCGTGAAGTGAATTGACACAAATAATATTTACTCATTTTAATACCATAATATTTATCCGCAAAGATCGTATAAACATCAAGGTCCAAATGAGCTCAATGAAACTGTACAAATGAAAATCTTGAAAATGAAATTGCCATTTCCACAGATTAATTTCAAAGGATTAGATCTTTATTATTTTATCACCCTCAACAACTCAACATGTTCCATAAACGAGATTAATTTAAAAAGAAGAAGGACAAAAAAAGAAAAGAAACGTGAATGAAAGTTAAAATTTAGTGTGTTGAACAAATGGTGTTGTATTAGTTTATTTTCACCGTCATATAAAACTTTGTCACGTTTTCATGATCTTAAATTTTGCAAATTGATCCCATTGTTTCGAGTGTTCCACTTCTCAACTTCATTCAATCTCCATCTATCATTTGCAAAAACGCAAATATTTGGCTGAAATTCATTTCAATCAAAATAGTTTCGATTTCGATCGTAGTCAGATAATTTTGACATGTCAAATAATCAGGATCTTGGTGTACACTTATATGGTTCTTTTTTTCCATCAATCTTTGTATCACAACATCAAATGTCTGCCTCCTAAGACAGGATCTTTTATTCTATATAAAATTTTTAGTACAGATGACATCTTATATTTCGCTGAGTGGCACAAATCTTGGCTCAAGAATTTCAACGTTTCATAAAAGCTGCAATCTCACGTAAAGATTTGTAATATTCAACCGAAGTGTGATGAGATTGATGGATTCAATAGAGTCCAGTTGATTTGACAATGAAAATTTTAACAGTCGAAAGTATGCGATAACAAATTATACCTTTACCTTGGATCGATTTGTTTACGTCAAAATAGTTCGGCAACAATTTTAATTCAATCGAAATAGTTGCACTTTAGGCGTCGTATTTTTTTCTTTCTTTCAATTCGTCAAATTTTTGTTTTATTTTCGAATCGTTCAATACGCGAAAGTCAGGAGGTCGAAAAATGTGAGAGCAACTTTTTGTACTGAATAATTCGCGAGCATGTACGAGGTGCTAGACAAGAAATGGATACCATGCAATATTTATAAAACGATCGGTTCTTATATCTCTCATAGAAAAGTTGAATTTGTTCGATTTTAAATATTCTACATTTTCAATAGGAAAATATTTTGTTGTCTCCTCACTTTAAAAGCGACGATAGAAAAATTTGGGTCAATGATTTGGAAAACGGTGTATTTGTTTATGCATTGTATATGTAAATGCTAGCTTTCTGAATTTGCATAACCAATTTTGAAAAATGACGTTCGAATACACTCGGGTGCAACAGATTTATATTACTCCTGAATGACAACAATGTTGTCCACTTGTTTTTTTTTCTTATCGCGCATTTTTTTTAATCCTGCAAATGTTAACTGGGAGTAACTGAAATCGTTAAAAATATTGTACTTCCTTAACGACGGAAAAAATGTCCTCGCTCGGGCGCAACGCATGAAAACAATGCGAAAACGCCACGGTAGCATTCGCATGATACTCAAACAAAAGCGTAAGTTAATTACGTTTTGTATGTTATTTTTTGTTCTTTTAAATTGCAAATTTACATAGAGATCAGTATCCTAAGCTCGATTTATATTTTATCGTCGACACTCCTGATGTACGAAATTCACTTTACGGTCTATTTATTGTAGTTTCTTTTTCACATTTCATAACACGCGCGTATACGAAGCTACGCTTGTTGCTAGGCTGTCGATTTTGAGTGCAGTTGATGGACTATTAATTTCAGTTTATGATACGTTCAAGTTGAAAGCACTGCGTGAATCACGAGCATTTCCATGTCCCTTTGATGACGACTTTTTTTTTCCTCTCTCTGCCTTGAAATCAATTTCGATTGCAATTTCGCGTTGCGTATGTGGAAAAAAAAAAACAATTTCTTAAAATACTAATTTTACGCTGCGATGATTCCTCGAAGCGACTGATTTTTCTGTTTGAAAAAGGTCCGTCGAGTGAACATTCGTTGGGATAAATTGGACGAATTGTTTTTTACGATTATGGAGTAGAAAAAAATATACGTTCCGCACACGAGCTCGGTTCTAATGTTCGGACCAATTTTTGATATCTAAAATCGATCCTCCTGAACAATTTTATATCAAAGATAAGTAATATTATCGCCCTTTTTTTCCAACTAACTAATTTCCATTTAAATGACATTCCTCATCCGCTCTTTCCCAGTTGTTTGAATACCGATAAATTCTGTACCTGTACAGTTAATCTGTAATCTGATATACAACTTTTTCATTCGATATTTTGTAAGCAATTTCGAAAATAATATTGTTCACGAACATTTTTCATTGTAAGCTGACACTGGAAAGACTGTTCTCGTCTCAACATCATGTCAATTTGATTCGTGAAAGTTTGTTCTAGCAGAGAAGAAAAGAGAAGAAAAAAAATAAAATAAAATAAAAAATGAAAAAATAGAAAAAAAATAAAAAGTTAAAAACGCGGTTATTTGGGTTTGATTACTCAATCGCTAAATTGGAAAACTATATTGATCAACAAGCTGGAAATTCACTTAGCGAATTCAAACTATATAACTTATTTCGACCTTTAATTAACATAATCTGATTTAACAATCTCAAGTTTTCTAGTTAATTCAATCAGTTAATTTAAGGCTCGTTAGACCCAACACGACTAAACCTTATTATCAGATTTTTAGTTATATTACTACTGCGCGTGCTTTTGGTTTCGACGGAGTTTCCCTCATACTTTGTTTGATCTAACGAAGCAGTTTTTATGAATCAATATAATGATGCTGATTAATTCAGTTTATTTAGAACGAATCGTGACCGAATAATGCAATTGCCTGTAAAATCAAGAGTGTGCATAAATCACCAAAAATNTTTTTTTTTATCTAAACATTCGATTTTCATTTTCACCACGTTTCTTATATAATAACAATCAACCTATCAGTTGATCAATAAATTCTATTTGTAGAAAAAAAAAAAAAAGAAAGAAGGAACAAAGAGTGAGAAATTTGAAAGTGATAAACATTTTAGAAACGTAAAATGCACGTGGAACAATTGTTCATAAATCAACGAGATTATGAATGTCTTTGAGGGTGGCGCTGGAAAAAATCAGTGTAACTTTTCTCGGCTCTTTTCTCGGTGTCATTAAATATCATTTATCACTCGTACATAAAACAGACATCGGGATGTGAATGAAAGTACAATGAACGCGCGCCACAATTTATCACATTTTTTTTTATCAATTTTTTCCTAATTGAATATAATTATCGCTGATGATTCAATGAATATCGAGATGCAATTTAGCTCCCTCTTGAAAAATTAATTTTAGATTTGATTGATGTCGTTTCGTGGGGCGAGAATTCAAATAAAAAATCCTAGTCAGTTTGATCATATTTCATTAACGATCCGAATAAATAATTCAGCTGGCATACCTGGCTTATGAAATGTTTAAATCTCTTCGGCAATTATTGAATCTTTTATTCAATTGGGAGATTTTTTAAAATCTTGAAAATGAATGAGTGCGAAAAAAAGTAGTCAGTGAAGCAGTTGAGTCAGACCGGCGAATTACAAATCACAACGGGTGTGGGCAATCAATAATACAGATGTTACAAGACATTATATAGCTTGTGCTTCCAAGCTACATAATTTTATAACCTAATAAATTTTGATGGCCATAAAGTAATAATTTTGCGCGCGGTGTGAAATATTTTATTTCCTCGGTTCTATCAAAATCATTAAATCTTGAGCGGACTTTGAAACGGCTCAATCGTAATTGTGGTCTGAGGATCTCTTAATCGAAACAATTAATGAACGAAATAATATAACGCGCGCAAATTTCAACCCTCGTTTCTGTTCATCACATCTTGTCAAATAAAGTTTATGTCCTTATTAAATCAGTAGCTGAGATGAAGCTGCTGCGAACATAAATGTGATACCTCAAAGGTATGAATGTACATGCCAGCTTAATTATGAGAATAAATTGTATTGTCATAAAGTCTAAAGAAATATAATTTGAACGTTCGAGGTAAATTGAATCCATTAGTTAGCTAAGATGTTCTTATTGTCGTTGATGAAACTGTGAAGCGTCAAAATTTTAATTAGATTCAATCAGGCCAAGTCGCCTATAATTAAATATAACGATACTAAATGAATCCTAAGGAAATTTCAAGCTAAAAATTGTAACGTGAAATGACAAGTTTCGAATTTCCGAGCTTCTCAAGGAGCACAAAAGTTTGCTTCCCGACGTGTGCACCAATTTGTTGCCTATTTTTTTTTTTATCATTTTTGTTTCAACTTTGACAATTTTATTTTTTTCAATATGAAATATGAATCATTGTACAGTTGCATTATGAGCATACGAGAACACAATGATTCATGAGAACAAAGGCTTAGCAAAACGAAAAGGTATATTATCCGTAATCCGAATTCCCAGCCTTAAACTTGTATGAACGAACGTTTTTATTTCCCCGGGATTGATTTGTTTCGATGAAACGGTAACGTACAAGCAGTAAATTTAGAACGCTACAAATTATTGATGATACGAGATTTTCTGAATGCATTTGCCGTCATATTCCGACTGAAATTCGATTATCGTCCGAAGTGGCCACAGAAATGACTTCCAGTCGATTCTCTTCTTTCTGATCAATCCCACCCCTCGGAGCTTCTCCATTTCATTTCCTCCTACGTTAACGAATCAATTCGAAATTCGAATTGTGATTTTTTCAATGGACAAATTTGTTGTTTTTTTATAGAAAAAAAAAACCATCTGGCCTAATGTCATAATTCAAGCGAAACATGAACAATGAAACACGTCGTGCCAAAAGACATGAAATCGACAAGCACAAATCTAACGCCTTGGCGCATGTAGTTGTGCTTTTCTAAGGCTTTCTCATCCTCAGTATTATCGAGAGCTTAAAAGTTGAACAATCATGAGCGAAAAAAGCAACCCCCCGAACACGACCAATCTCGCACTGCCGACCGTGCCAGGTGCTAGTCCGGATGGAGGTGCAAGTCCTCGGAGAGCAGTGAGTCCTCTACTTGAAGTTCGCAGGCCGCATTGTACGCTCAATTGCGAAGTCTGCAGTCTGTACCTGGAAGACGTTTACAAACACAGTATGTGCTGAATATCCTCTTTTCTCCATTTTCACATTTTCATCCTGTGAAATTTATTTTCATGCTTGGATTCAAATTGTAAATCTGTTTTTGTTGTTTTTTTTTACACTGAGAAAAATTTACTTCCTCGATTGAACTATATTTATTTTTGGGTTCTGGCGTTTATGGTTAGGATAACTGGAAATTTAGTAGTAACCAGTTATCATAACTATATTCAGTTTGACTATATTCTATAGTTGGTTTTTTGATCAACTCAACATTTTTAGTCGAACTGACAAAAAATTAGTGTAATAATAGCTTGATCCTAATTTTTGAAAAACTGTTTACTGATTTGATTTTGAGACTAATATGATATCATTAAAGTCATTATGCAAGTAACTATATTTATTTGAATCAAATCAAACGAATAGTAAAATTTAATTTATTCGTTAATTTTGGATCGAATTTTAAAGCTAAAGTGTTTTTAACAAAAGAAATTAAAAAAAATCCTATAGATTACCCACAGGGACAAAAACATATATGTGAATATATTTGAATTTTATATTTTCTGTATAAATATGATATATTTTTTCGACAAAATGTATATTTATTTTATATTTCAATCTTATAACTTATTGCTGCTTTATAAAGAATTTATTCCACTTATACTATTTTATTATATTATATTTGTAATTATTTTTTTATATTGATTAAATTTGTAATCCTCTTTGCTCCAAAAGGTGACGCCTTTATAAAGCAAATAAATATATTCATTCATTCATAAGGAATTTATAAATGAGTTTTATGTAGAATATACAGATATATTTTAAACGTAGAAAATATACTTATAATATATTTTGAAGTATATTTTTAATTATAAAATTCATATTGAATGTTACTGAATTGTCAAGTTAGCACAAAAAAATTTGACTAGAGTTGATTAAAAAACAAACTCTTATTTTCTAGTAAAAAATACTGATTTTTGTCGGTGTAAATTTTGAAATTTTGTTTGAACTAATGATACTTTTGTCTTGATAGGTAAAATGATTTGTAGTATAAAAATGTTGTAAGCAATAAAATCAAATATTTTGAAAGGTAAAAATAATGTTGCTCGAGAACAAATTGAAGCGATTTGATATTGCAGGGGTGGAAGCTGTTTGAGGCAGTGAGGTATGCACATTTTCATGTATATATATATACTATCACAAAAGAATGTATGAGAGCATTACAAACGAAGAAATTGACCTCCGCTGGAGAGCCGTGCTGGCTTTTCTATATCTCTCGTTCGTACTGCTGCATCTTTTGAACGTTATTTTAAATTATGGTTTTTGTAAAAGTACGAAGGAATAACAAAATCTCAATAAAATGGAAATTCAAATAAGCAAAAGAAAACCGGGGGGAATAACGATTGAAAAATGGATGAGATAATGTGATGTCATTAAGAGTAAGCCCTAAAAGGACTCGAGGGGCTTTAATGTAAAATATTTACATCGCAAGATGCGAAAACAGCCCTGAGCTGTTTTCTTGACGCTTTGAATATTCGCTCAGGCGTTATATACGTGAGATTCGCACAATGTTTATAAATTTTTTTTTAACTTTCAAATTAGAGGATAATAATTCGCGAAAAGAAAGTTGTAACTCTTTGATGAGAAGAGACGGCGAAATTCAAATGCATTCAAATTTAATGTTTGATAAGATTTTTTGAAACTGCCGAGAGATAAAAATAAGAACTGCGAGATATGATGAAGACGTCAATTAGAGAACCGAGGAATCCAAAGAAAATTTGTTTCCTAATCAGTGTATCTGCATGTATGTCATGTCGAGAGTACGACTTGTTATACTTTACCGCATGTTCTGGGGCACGTGTATAAATCACATTTTACGAGTTAACATGCGATTCATGTGAATTCATTTTTTTAAGTGATGCAGGCCAATTTATTTTTGTTAGTCCAAGAGCAAAAATATGATTCGCCATTTTATCATCCGCTTGAAAGATGTTTGACGTTCTAGCGAAGCTTGGCACACTGGCGATAACAATTTTGTAAATTAAAAATAAAAATTGCAAAAACAAAAGTGCACATAAGATTGAATTGAAACTTCGCTGATCGAATTAAAAAACAATTCAACACCTTGTCAATTACAGCTTTAAAATGTTTGAAAATTTTATATTACATTCAACCCCGACGGTTGACACATTTCACGCGTAATGAAACGCCGTCATCGGGGAGCAAAAAATTTATGATAAATGTGACGAAAATATACCCTCCGAACGCGCGCTTGTTTGAATGGCAAAAATTTTCGCGACACTTTAACGGGTTCTTTTGTGTCCAAAGTTGATCAAATTTCTGTCTCGCGGTGTACGAAAAAACCGAATAATTATGCCGCACGGAACGAGCCACAAAAAACGATAGCGCTCATCATATAAAAGAACCAGACGTCATTAAAAATGTTCGCTCCTGTTTAACCAATCGTCAGAACTGTTCTACACAACAAAAAAAAAAGAAGAAAAAGTCTCGCATATCCTGAATTGTTCTTTTGCTGCCTCGCCGATGTATCCTCAAGTGCTGAAACAACGGTCACTTTGACAAACATAGCTTTATGAATACATGAAAGCTCATAAAATATGAAAAAAGATTTCGAAGTGAAGCACACGCTCGAATAGATTTAGCCGCGCATCAAGGCGCCGAACATGTTTTCCATGTATAAATTAGTTGTACTAATATGAATGCCATCACGAATTCTGTCCAGCTTCATACTACACGGGCAGTTCCTTTGTTTTATGAACTGCGTTACAGAGTGTGTCTCAATATAATCAGTCGATTGCGGTGAATTGTTAATTAACTATATCTACTTCAAATATTGACAAACCATCATTCATTCTATGGATCGCTTTGGATGGAATTATAACAAAGAAAAATGACTTTCCACTGACAATGTTTAAACTTGATTGAATCTCAGTTATGAAATGGAATAAAAATTGTTTATACTGAGAAAAAAAATGAAAGACTGTGAATTGTATTCAAGCTTTTTAAATTGAAAAAATAGTCTCTAATGAAATGCACGTTTTTGTTTCAGAAATAGTCGAGGGAGTAAGAAGGCCAAGTGGCTCTCCGTTAAGACCCGCCATAGATGATAACGTAGATGAAGAGGTAAACGATTTCTCGTCATTTGAATTTAATTCGACTTCGCTGAGGCACTTTAGTGATACTCATTTTTTGCCAATGTTAAATCCACGAAGTAATAGCTTTTAATTAGAACGACCGTGATTGTTCAAGATTGTCCTAATTATTGCGCTTCCATCTCGGTTATGTTCTCAGACAGATATTGTTATTTCGATTCCACGAAAGGTCAAAGTTTAATTCTCGTAGTTTGCAATGGATCATACGTGCTTGTGATTCCATTGTGATCTCGTAGTCGTCAAGTAATAAGTTATATTTACGCTTGTCCTAGCAGATAATTTTGTTTCGCGTTTGCCTGCCAGGATGTGCCAATTTTCATCGTGAATTCAGACTGTCATGATTTTTTTTTTTCAGTCGTCCAATTTGTTGGAAGAGAAATTTTTCTTGTTTCGTAGCAGTCCGAGAACGGTGGAAGTCTCGCTGAAGGATCGTTCGAGTTATGATGAATCCCGGAGAAATGCAAATGATCAATCAGCCGGAATGATTTTTCATTCTGATTGTTCATGAGTAAAAACTTGATTAATTAAATTAGATCTCGCCGTTTGCCGAGGCGATGAACATTCTTTAGGATCGGTGTTTCACAATTCACGCCATTTTTACGTATAATGATCTTGAAGCTTGGAATCCGGGCTGTGTGCAATTCAAAATCTAGGTGACCGAGAAATGTACGACGAATTTCAAAACGCTCAAGTTGGTATAAAATTGAACCATTACCAACTTTTGATATTTCGTTTGTTTTCGTTTGATTTATTATCCCCCTTTCTTTCTTTAAGGTGGAACATACAACTCAGCCAAATAGTCATACATTTTTTAAATTTTGAATTATAAATAAAAATCTACAAATAATAATACAAGAACTAATACAAAAAATGGCCAAATTTTTGAAAAATTGAACTATTTCCAAGCTGAGATATTTAATTAAGAAATTGGACAAAATTATATAAATAGATATACTAAGCATGCATATTCAAGATAGTTTGAAATTAAATACATCAAATTGAAATTGGTGAAACTTGTTCGTACTTTGCCAAATTGTATATAACGATCAAAAATACACAAGGTTCAATTTTGAAGAAATTTTTACTTTCTAGAAAAAAAAAAAAACAAATTTAACCTGCTAATTTGTATAAAATAATCTCAAAAGTAGTAAGGAGTAATTTCTTAGACAGATAGAACAATATATAACAGAATTAGTCATAAATGTTAAAATTATTATAATTAATTATCATT
>JAAMPD010002036.1:0-17800 GCA_025266255.1 Trissolcus basalis | reverse complement strand
AAGCACCAGTTTGTGGTAATTCTAGGTTACCGCTGTCAAAATTCTGAAATTTGAAATGGAAAACGATATAAAAAAGATAAAGAATATATCAAAATGTTAAGTTGAACCATTTTACAATTAGTAAAAAATAAAATATCTATATAAAAAATGATTAAATCTAGGTTATATCTAGATTTAAAAAAATGTTTATTTGTGTTATACTAAAAGAAAGACTGCGCCAACTTGTGTTATAGAATTTGTACCTATTTGTGTTAGGCACAGGCTAAGAAATATGCCAAATAGTGTTATAAGAATAACAAATGTTGATAAGAAATAAATTACAGCAGAACAGTTTTTCTTAATCAAATGAAATTTAATGATATTTTTACAATTTTAACAATATTTTTTCTTTTCATCATGTTTGCAATGTTTTTCGCGTTGAAATTTGATCTAACCGTAACAAGAACATATGTCTTCCCGTGTACCTATTTGGGTTAATTGCAAATAAATATTGAGTAAAGGAATTTTAAGCATCTATCTTTTACGAGATCAATTAATGACGATTAATAAATTTACCTGACACTTTCTTTCCTTTTCAAACGATATTTAAATTCTTTTATTGAACTATTTAGTTCCGCGTATTTGACAGCTTTTCTTGTAAGAATTGCTCCGTTTTCAACTGAACTGTCAGTTTAGCGTGACCGGCGAATTTTGTTCTTTTTTTTCGTAAGCGGCGCATGAATTATATTTTTAGTGATTTTTTTTACGGATTCATCAATAGCAAAAAAATACGAATATATTTTTTATTTTTATTTGGCATATTTTCATTTAATTTGTTTTGAATCTTTAATTCTAACATTACACAAATTGGTGCTTTTACCTTATTATACTTTCTTAAAAACACACCTTTTCCAGGACATGCCAAACTCGGGGATAAAAATCTCGAGGTACTCTGTTGAGAGCTCCGTCAAGTCGTCTTCTTCGCAACCATTGTCCTTGTCTATCAGCTTCCGTTTCAGTACTTTCGGTCTGATCAACGGAAAGTAGTCCTCCAATTTGAGATTTCTGGAAAAGAAAAACAAGGCGATTCATTTTTAACAAACCGATTTGTTACGTTCAACATAATTTCGTCCTGTTTGTTTACCTTACTAACTCGGCTTGATTTACAACTTATCACGGAGAAATTTCCTCTACCAACTGAAAAAAACAATTAAATTACAATCTGTTGTAAACTATCATTTTGGATGTTACAGAAAAAAGTAGAAAAGTGGGTTTACCGCTGCTGATAGCAAACTCCTTGCCACTCATAATGTGGTGCAAAAGATTTTTCATCTCAAAGGGAGACAAGTTGAGCAGGTGCTCGGAAGCTTCCTCGCCGCTGCAGATGAGGGTCCTGGACAGTTCGGTGGCCATGACCTGAATGATGAGACCGACTCTGAGTCGGAGCATCTCAAGAAAAAGTTGCGGCTCGGTTCGGATGAACATGGCCAGGTAGACGAGCAGTTCCTGCGTGAGCATGGCTGTGGACTCGTCGTCACCGTACGCCTGGTGTATCACAGAGCGTAGTTCATTTTCTGGCAGTGGGGCGACGATTGTGTGCTCGTTGGTGGGTGGCATCCCAACTGTGACTTGTTTCTGACGTACCAGCAAGTCCGTGACTGCCTTAGCCAGGTCCTCCACTCTCTTCCCCAGCATCCCTGCAGTGTGTCTCACAATGCCCCACATTTTTTGCTGACACGCCTTCTCGTACAGACCTTTTAGAAGATCTTTCACTAGCACACAATGCCCGTCTTCCAACATCCCCGTATTGAAGTAAAGACCTTGAGTATCCACCTGCAAATAATTATATTTGTATATTATTCATAGTTCCAACGATAATATTTAGAAAGTTTAATTTAAATTTTCTAATTGATTTTAAGATTGAATTATTCAAATTAGTTTGCATACCAGGTACTGTAAAATGTCGCCCTGTTCTTCGAGGCTTTCGGTTTCCCTCAACATCGCCATCAGTTCTTCAACTTCAGTATCAGCATATTGAGTTTCGTTCACTCGGTATTTGTGTAATTTGTGTTTCCAGGCAAAGGCGTCTTCATTGGGCGAAGGGGTGCGATCGGACTGAGCCGCTTCCACGGGGACGGTTTGGTTGGCAGGGTCAGTGACCTCGATGAAGGGGTTACCGGTGCCAAGCAGGGCGTTAGAAGACGATCGACGATCCTCACCAGTCATGCCCAAACTTTCAGCTATAAAAACACGAGTGGATCAGAAAAAGAGTTGTTGGAACAAAGTGACAAAGCTGCAATCATTGTCAAACAAAGAAGTAATTCTACAGGTTCTAAAAAGGAACACTGAAAAACAGGGCGAAAGAAAGTAATATTTCGCAAATCAACTTACAATCGTCGGTATCGTTAGGCGAGTTTGCTGCGGATACAATTGATACAAACAGTTTTAAAGACGTTGTTTTAGATTTGCATGCGACAAACTTGAACAAATGGCACGCGTGCCATTTCTTCGACATTTTAATGATTAACACATTTTTTTAAGTTTGTTTAAAATTTTAGGATTGAGTTAACAAATGTGTTAGTGAAGGTTTGTGAAACTTACGTTCCACGGCGATGGATCGGGTCTTTTTGATTGCACCCTTGACGGACATCCTGCGACGGATATTTTTCGCGCTTCTCACTACTGTACGATCCAAAAGACTGGTTCGGTAAGGAAAGGCTCGAACCAGATGTTCGTCCAGGTATTGCTGAACCTTTTTTGAACAACAATACGAAATCATAAATCTCTATTTTCTGAATCTTGAATTTTAAATTTGAATTGATTATAATTCAATTGAACCTCGGGGTTGAGTCTGTCGGGTCTGCCATCTTCCGCGCTTCCGAGAAAACTCAAATTCGTGATGCAAGAAGTGCTGAGAAAATCGTTGAGGTTGCCCAAAGATACCCTGGTCCCGTTGATGTATCCACTTTTTAATTTTTTCATCGTAGTTATCATGGCCAGTGGAATTTTTCCCTGATCTGAAATCGTGCAACTGATCTTAAATTTTCATTCGATACTTACAAAAGTGAGAAAAGAAAGTAAAGAAGGAATACAGAGTATTATGAAGCAGCAAATAAAATTAATTCGAAAAGCAGATCTAAGTAATTACTGGCATACCTAAATGATTATGAGTAGCAACGATTGTTATGGTTGGCCTGCCAAGTATTTGTTTCCAGTTGATTGTCAGGAAGGACAAGTTGGTTGTGAAATTGTTGGCGAGGAGGGCTGCATCGTTTGTCATGTAGTACTCCTCCACATCAAAGTTCTAATACATGCAACATATACGCAAACACGACATTCACATTTTCATCTTCCTCTCGAACCATATTTTGTGCTTGTAAATAGTACAAGTGTACCAACGTAAGGGCGGATAATTCCTGTGACAAGACCAACCTCGGAATCCGGTAATGCAAATTTGACGGTGCAAAATTTGTCTTCGGTTCCGATCTATCTTTATTTTGTAACGCAACATGCAATGTCTTTTGTTAGGAATGATGACAAAATAGAGGCTTTTGCAAGTTTGCTTTAAGTTGGAGCAAGTCGCGCCAGAAATCAGAGATTATATTGCAGCGAATTGGTTTGAAACGGTGCATTTACCTAAGTGGATATTCTTGAGAGGCATGACCACTAGGGGACGGCCTAACATATTCTGCCAACTAGACTTCAAGAAATTAATTTCGCCTTTGAATATGTCTATCATGAGCTCATAGTCCGATGCGATGTAGAACCTGGTCATGTCTGTCAACTGAGATATTTTCAATGGTAACAAAGCCGATTTATTTGTGACAAAAAGAGGGAAAAAACAGAGAGAACAAATATTACATTTCAACGCGTCATAAATTACCTGCGGCGTGAATGCAAAAATTTTGTCGTTCAGCGAGTACAATTTGCTTGTGCTCAAAATTCCAACGTCTCGAGATTTTCGTCCGGATAGTCCCAATTTTTTGTTCCTCCCTGATAACAAAATCAATTTGTCAATTGAGTGTAAACTATAAATTTATATTGATCTTCCATATCGTTTACCTAAATAGGTGTACAAGTGGCTTAAAACTTTAGCCGGTTGTACTTCAATTGGAGCAACCTGGTCGATGGTTTGCACATGAATATCATGCTGGGCTATTTTTTCCCGAATTTCATTATCCTCGGCAAGAATCACAACTTGCACAACAACGTCTGGCTTTTTTTCGCTGCACAATCGACGATTCAAAGGGTCCAACTCTCCTACAGCCAAGTATCCCTGGAAAATAACAAACCATTTAGCGAATTAGATTTAATGGTGCAGATTTGATGAATCATTGAAATGCTGAAAAATAACTACCTCTTGGAGCAGTTTGCCTAGAATGTAAAGAGACTGGGCCCACATGAAGGGACACCTACCCAAGGGCAGTCTCTCCTGAGTGCCAGGATCCGCGTACTCAGCAGCGACTCTGTCCGGTGCAACTGCGTACAACTCGGGAACCAATTTCATACCATCTTCAGATTTGATCATTATCTCATCCAACAGTTTCGAGTATTCTGCAATCATTTCTTTGTTCCCTTGGAAACAGTAGTCCAAGATCAAGTAACAAAAAAAAAGCGGCCACTCACACTCAATATTCTCAAACATCCTCAGTTCCCAAGGTTCATAATACAATCTAAAAACCACCAAATGTAAAAATAAAACCAACAATCAATAACAAAAAGAAACTATATCCAGTAATGAAATTTCAGATCAATTATCACCTGTTAGGATCTTCCTTAGGTGTTCTGTAACCGTCTCTCAAAAATCTCTTACACCCATAACGACCTTGCAACTTTTTCGTTATCGTTTCTCTGGTCAGTTGGATGAGATTGGGCTCATCGACTGCGAAAGCTGGAAAACTGATGATGGCCAGTAGTCCACTGTCGAGTTCTTTCGAGTTGGACTCTCGTGGCAGCATCGACTGTAACACTGCCTGACATTTCTGTGCCTCGTCGGCGAGGACGTGAATGACAGAAGTTGGCCCACCCCTGGCGCCGAACAGATCGAGTTCGTTCATGGCTTCCATCGCTGCTTTGGCCATTCCGATGCTGCTGGCATTGAGCTCAGGCAAACCGTGATTCGTTTTGTCACCACGTTCCCAGATACCGTAGTCGGGTGTACAATATGCTGATTCGATATAAAATACAAGGTTTTGTACAAAAGCAACCTGGAATCACAATTTATAAAACTTATACATAATAAAAATTGATATAATAAATAATAATATAAATATGATACAAATATCATGATGATATAAATATAATGATAATAATATAAATATAACAATAATATAAATATAATAATATTATTAATACAATCTTGTTCCATTCTTGTAAATTTTGTATATTTTGCTTTTTCTCTCTCTCTCTTAAACACTTTTGTACATTTTCACTTCATAACTTTTGTATTATATAGCTGCCATAGTATCTTTAATTAACTTTATACATTATCGTCTTAGGATAATTTGTGTTCTTTGTACATATAGGATTATATCAGTTTTTGTACTGCTGCCTATTATTTTGAATAAATAAATAAATAAATAATATAAATTTAATATTTAATATAAATATAAATAATAGTAAATATATTTTACGTATCATAAAGATTGAAGAATCAAGAAAGATCACAAAGTTGGAATGAAACTAGAAATCATATAGATTTAATTACTTCGTCTAAATTGAAAACAATTTGCAATCCAGAGGCTGTCATCTGAGCTAAGATAAGTAAATACAAGGACACGGCATCAATCTGCAAATGACCCCACTCGGTGTCACCAACGACAACCTGTCCATTGACAGAGCTGTACTTCGCATGCAACGCATCGTGTGGATTTTGCGTCGACTTGAACTTCTCGACCTTGTCCTTCTGTTGCATCATAGCCATCAGCAGGCCTCGCATCAATTTCACGCAGCTCTGCTCGAGCTCGTACGTCTTAGCCCTGTCCTCATCTGCGTCTGCAATTTTTTTGTACGCCATCGCCAGTCCCCACACTGCCAGGATGCAGTACACGTTATCCCGAATCCAGGCGTGATTGTTTTCTACGCTCGCCGGGAACAGGCCGGTCACCGCGTTTTGGTGCTTCATTATTATCCTCTGAACGGCCTGCTGGTAAAAGTCCAGGTGCAACCCGGAGTCCCCTCGACTTCGCATTTTGAATCCCAATTTTGACTAGCTGCAAAACACAAACAATTAGTTAAAAAGAAAATAATGAACAATTGAACGATTGTTTGGAATTTTAATTGTTTTAAATCGCTGTTCAGTTTGTTGTCTTTTTTGTTCTGTCATTTGAGATGTATATGTATTACGCCACGGAGAACCGTCGCACCGCACAATGTGAAACGAATGTCAAATGTGGTAAACATATATCTGATTATTAATTTAATCGAAGGCAAAAACCTGTCAACGATTTTGAATTGATATGAATGTACCAGGGGGTTCGTCGGCTGGTAATTGCCACAATCGCGATGATAACACGACCGAACTTGTTGCTCCCAGCTTAATTGAACGAAATGCACTGCTTTATTATGACGAGTATCTCATTCGTTCGTATCTCGAGACTGCACGCACACAACTTGCGGGACCCGAACTCATGGCACTGCTCCAAAACTCTTTTCATTCTAAAGAAGCGACGCGCGAAAATTCAAATCCACTGGTCAGATAAAATCAGCGGTTCAAAACACACCGAACACACTGCTTCTTTTATTTTTCTTACATTTTTTGTCACCAAAAATTGTCACGATCCGAACCAATTGTATGTTCCGATCGAAAATGAGTTTTGCAACAGGTTGAAAAACAAACGGACGTCAGAAAAACGGGGGAATTTAAAAAAAATTTCCCCTCCGCTCGCAGCGTCCCTGGTGGCTAGAATTGTAAGCTCGCAACCAGAGTGATGGCAATCCTCCCCCCTCCACTAGGTAAACATATTCGTTTTCAATCGGTAACAATACGATACCGATGGGACAAAGACGAGGAAGAAACCGCGTTGGACGGGCAGACTGTTTTCATGGAATTTGACATTTTGAGTGTTCGGTGGCGAATCGTTGTTGGAAAGTGGTGCGAGCGGTGCGACGATGTGCGAATCGTAGCCGATCGCGTGGGGTTTGCGCGGAAAATGGTGCGGCCGAGTGTTTCGCCAGTGGTTCATCGCTAGTGTAACGCGGCGATCACGATGCTGCGCTTTCTATCGCGGCGCAGGGCGCGCGGTGTCAGCAGCCAGACCGCGTCCTCGCCGCAGATCAAGAACCAGCGTCTGCTCAGCAACAAGAACATCGTGCAGTGCAGGGTCGTGCTCCTCGACGGCACCGATCTGCCAATCGAGTTGTCGGTTAGTCAAAACCACCTTCTTCCCCACCTATTTTCATCTCACCCTTTAATTAATGTTTTTCTTACTTTAATTAATCGTCCCTTCATTTTTTGTCCCCCAATGATCATCCATCTCAAAACAATAACAACCCGGCATTGTTTCATAACGACAATGAAAGAAAAAAATGATAACTATTAAATGTGGTCGGAAAATGTTGAAGATCAATTTGGGTACTTATCGGTAATCACAAAATTGATAGTGATAACGAACTGTGATTTATCGGTGGTTTTCAATTGAGCTTTGGATGACAAATTTGGAATGACTGTTTGTTAGTGGGCAAATTTGTTTGTTCAGATTGTGGTGAAAAATGTGACCTTTGTATTGCAACGAGGCGAGGAGAAATTAGATGTAAATAAGCCAGGAGAGAAAGACGTTGGGAAATGACAGATGGGAGAAATATGTGTGTCATAGTTTTGCTTCCGAAAGATGTTTCGGAATTTAAAAATGTCCCACTTTTGAGCGAGCTGTCAGATTCTGCCTTTGTCTGAATCAGATGTTGAGCACAGTGCAATCATTTCATTGTTATGACGTGCGATAATCTGGAACGTTATCGTTTCGATTGGGATGTGATAATTGCCTTCTCTCGGCTTCTTTTTCTCATACATTTTATTTGATTTAAAAATTGTGCGAAAATTTGTCAGAACGTTGGTTGAATTTTCGCACGAATTACAGACTTAGATTTAATGCAATGTTTCTAATTTGTGATTTTTTTTCTTTGCAGAAAAAAGCGCTGGCGAATGATTTGTACGAGCAAGTATTTTATAGCTTGGACTTGATTGAGAAGGATTACTTTGGACTCCAGTACACTGATAGCAACAACATTCAGCACTGGTTGGATCCTACGAAACCAATTAAAAAACAAGTCAAAAGTAAGATCACATTCAATTTGTGTGTAAGAATTTTTCATGTCCATTTAATTGTTTCATTTCGTTTTTAATTGACGGCTTTTTTTAACTTGTTATTTTTGTCTTTCAGTTGGCCCGCCTTACACCTTGCGACTCAAGGTCAAGTTTTATTCCTCGGAGCCTAACACACTCCGGGAGGAGCTCACGCGGTATCAATTTTTCCTGCAGCTGAAGCAAGACGTTTTGGAAGGGAAGCTGCAATGTCCGCATCAAATCGCAGTTCAACTTGCCGCTCTGGCACTGCAATGTAATTTTCATTCATTGAAAATTGAAAGTTATGAATATGTGATTTGAGTTCTGTCAGATCTGTCAGCTGAGTTGGTTAACGCGATTCAATTTAGTCGGTTGAAGATTTTGTAATTTTTTAATTACTGTTTTTAAAGATGCCATTGTGAAAGAGAAACAAAAAGTTGTCACGAAGGTGATGGCAATTTATGAAAATAACTATAGTCAGAGAGAAATGCGAATTAATTGACCTGAATAGAAACATTGTACAATGAATTGTGAATCACACTAATTAGTTATTCATGTACGACACTGTAACGTAACACAAGTACGCTCAGACGCGGCGTCATTTTTATATTTCTAATCGCAGAAAGCATTGTCGAAATGTATCGTTTAATTGAATTCAATTAAACTTACAACACCGGGACGATTAGTTTAATCTATAAATTATTCAAGGTAAAAGGAAGAATTTTTCACCGCCGCTATCAGCGATTATCTATTACAAGTTAATACACTTGGTTCGAAGAAATTAAACAATCATGAAAACAAACGCCGAACAAATTAATCGGACGTTTTTTTTTTTTTGTTCTCGCTCTCGTTATTTTTTTTTTTTATTGTTTCAACAACCAATTTTAAACGCTCATTAATATCAAAATTTCGTGAAAAATAATATCCGCGTTATGAAACGAAATGAGTTTCGCTTGTAATTCGTTCGTCGCAGTTTACGTAAGCGTAACATGGGAAATGAATGAAATGAAATGTAAACCACTTTTCTTATCAGTTTGCTGAATCACTGTGAATTTTTTTTCTTTCTTCGCACATCTCAGAATTCGATGCATGTGCTGACTGACGTACCGAGCTCGTTTACAAATTAAATTAGAGTCAATTATGTAATTCAGTGCTCGCATGGTTGTACTGACTTAATTCAATGTTTCAGCCGAACTCGGAGATTACGACGCATCGATCCACACCGCAGCGACGGTCTCGGAGTTTCGTTTCGTGCCCGACCAGACGGAGCAGATGGAGCTGGAAATTTTGGAGGAATACAAAGCGTGCAGCGGACAAAGTCCTGCGCAGGCCGAGTCGAATTATCTGAGCAAAGCCAAGTGGCTGGATCTCTACGGAGTGGACATGCACACGGTGTTGGGCAAGGACGGCTGCGAGTACGCGCTGGGTCTCACACCCACCGGCATCCTCGTTTACGAGGGCACACAAAAGATCGGCCTCTTCTTCTGGCCGAAAATAGGCCGGTTGGACTTTAAGAAAAAGAAGCTCACGCTCATCGTCGTGGAGGAGGACGACGAGGGGCGGGGCGAACAGGAACACACGTTCGTGTTCCGACTGGTGAACGAGAAGGCTTGCAAACATCTGTGGAAATGCGCCGTTGAGCACCATGCTTTCTTCAGGCTGCGGGCTTCCGTCAAGGGCGCCAACAGCCGGCAGAATTTTTTCCGCATGGGATCGCGGTTCCGTTACAGCGGCAAAACCGAGTTCCAAACCACGCAACTTAATAGGGCGAGGCGCACTGTCCAGTTCGAAAGGAGACCCAGTCAGAGATACGCGAGGAGACAGAGCCACGTTCTTAGGGAACGTCAGAAACAGCAGAACGAACAGAACAGCAATTCTACTGTCAATCGTAAATTTCTTTTTTTGTATTATCGGTTTTTTGTTTTGTATCAGTTAAGCAAGTTGGAGAAATACAGTTCCGTGATTAAATTATAGATCCCATTTATCATTACTTTATTTATTATCAGTTTTGGTTTGTTCTGGTTTTATATAATTTAAAACAATTAAATTGAAGTTTTGATTTTGACTAAGTAAATTTGGTATAAGGAAGTTCATAAAATTTTGCATGAATATTTAGAGAATAAATGGAACTTTATTGTCTAAGTGCATGTTATTGAAGTCAGGATGATTTTGAGACGTTTGAATTTTTGCAGATGACGAAGGTTCCTTAAAACGACAGCCGAGCAAATGCAGTTCCAAGAGTTCGTCAGACTCCTCAAGTTCGAACGCCCCCTTCGTAGGAGACCTGCTGAAGCTGAAGGACCAGCACAGCGAAAACATTCCTGCGAGTCCGAGCGCGAAGGACAGCGACCTGCTGAAGACGAGCATGACGATTGAAAGTATGAGTCACTCGCCGGTACAGCACCTAGTTCCTAATAACCGAGGCGGCGCAGAGCCGCCGCCGAGTTCACCTCTAACGCCGGATCCACTCAAGTGCAATATTATCAAGGCGAAAACTCCGGAACCGGCCAAGAACTCAAACCTAGTATCTATCACGATGACGGACTCGACGACGCCATTAGTCACGGTCGACAAGAACCAACATTCCGAATCCGCCACGATTGTTTCGGTGGTAAGGGTCGTATTTTTATATCCTCACACTTGACATTTCACGCCATCATTTTGGTTTTGCCGAAATTGTAATTGTAAGAAAGTTACTGTGTCAAAAGAGTATCATCTTTTTTTTTTTTTTGATGTTGCAATTACGTGTACGAGCAGCTTTTTATTTGTGTGTCGCTACAGCTTTTGTTAAAATTGTGCTTCTGCTTTGGTTGATCGTAACAGGGTGGCGACAAGCTGACGCTGTCCGTGAGCGGAACTGGACTGAACACGTCTCATGACGATTCCGTCACGGTAACGCACTTTTCTTTGGACAGCTGGGGCAAGATCGAGCAGACCACGACGCCCTTCACGCCAAAGAGCAATCCGTCCCAAAATCCTTTCAATCCGTTTATCAACAGCGTGAACGAGGTCTCGCACGTGAACTGCGACAGCCCCAGCACCGAGGAGGTCCACAACGACAAGACTGAGGATAAGTCTTGCACGAACCCGTTCATCGACTCGAATCCGTTCTTCGGACTGCTGAACCCCTTCAAAGATCTCGGCTTCTCTGAGGTGGCGACGGAGAAGAAGGAAGAGAACGAGACGAAGAATGGATCAAAAATTGTTAAGGAGGAGGTTCAGCCGGTGACCAAGCCCAAACCCAAGGTGGGTGCGGTTGATCGCTTGCGTTTTTTGGGCGTTGCAAAATTTGTCTGTCCGGCAGTATTTATCATTCAGATCAATTATTGAAGCTAGTCCTGTGGATGTTGTGCACGCAGTTTTGATTTTGTTTTGAAAGTTGTATAATTTTGGGCGACTTGTTTTTAGGAGGAGCCACAAACGGTTGCTGATATCAGTCCCTGGCTGGTCTCGGAGCCAACGAACAAGCCAACATCACAGACACCCATCAAACACACCGTCATCACCAGAAAAACCGTCATCACAACGCAGCTCTAGCGATATTGTAACGTCCGAAGGTTTTTATGGTACGTATATGTATACACTTTGAATTCAAAGTTCGATATACAATGAGATGCAAAGCTGGCGGATTTTTCGAACCGATGAACTAACCAGTGACATCACGGACGCCCATCCAAACGCGCATCACCAACATAAATGGCAGGCATCGAATTTACATTCCATAAAATTTTACAATATGGTACGTACACTTGGTTCCAACGTTCGATATAATGAAATGCGTAAAAACAAAGTATTATTTGAGTTTTTAAATGCGGGTATATCATTTGATTGTGAATTTATTCTGTTGATGCGATGTTAATTTAAACGTGCTTTCGAATCGAAAACAAAGATAGAGAGTAGAACGGAAATGAGAAATGAATTGTGTACTTAAATAGAGAAAAAAGATTAGACTTACAAATTGAAAATCAAAACTGAAAGTATTGAATGGATACCCGATAGGACATAACTGTTGCAACGTTTGCAATCTTACTATATAAATCGAGGATGTACTTTAAAGTGTAGACGTTAGTTTAGAATTTTTTTTTTGTCTTTATAGTTTGAATCAAGTCGTTATGATCTTCTGTGCTTACGAAAAAGGAACAAGATTATATATGAATGGCGCTAATTGAATGGCAAGGACAATTATCGTTGTGCAAAGAATAATCTATGATTATTTATTGAC
Organism: Trissolcus basalis; assembly: GCA_025266255.1. Classification (NCBI taxonomy): domain Eukaryota; kingdom Metazoa; phylum Arthropoda; class Insecta; order Hymenoptera; family Scelionidae; genus Trissolcus; species Trissolcus basalis. The sequence continues at coordinate 5,318 of JAAMPD010002036.1, read as the reverse complement.
TGATAAATGGATGTTTTATTTTTTTCATTCACAATCGTTTTCGAACTTGCAATTCATAGATAATCTTGTTATCGTTGCAATCACCGAGTGTTTTTTATATATATAGATGGAGTTACGATTTACACGATTCCAGAGTTGAAATAGACGTATATTTCATTCCACTAACGAATAATTATGAAATATATAATTAGTCATACGAAAACAAAAACGAAAATCAATTTTTACATCTCGATTGAGCTCAAGTATTTTGTATCGCGTGTAAAGAGAGAGACTTTGGTGTTCACACACTTATACGAAGCAAGACTAATCATTGTGCCTTATTGACCAATTGTAAACAATTCGTCAAAAAAAACATTTGTTGTCTTAACGTTCTATAATGAAGAGAATTACTTGTAATTTTTTTATTTACGCTTGTGCGTTTGAGTACATATGTGACTGATTTATCTCAAACTGTAATTGGAGCGCGAACTTTGCATACAACATAATCAAATATTTATTTTGCAAAGTCGAGACAAAAACAAAAATATTGTATCAATACGAAATCAAATCCTTGATCAAGTTTTATGTACTTCATTATCGAATACTCGATTGCATTTACGAATCATTTTTTTGTATCAAAGTACATCGCATTTATAACTGAGATTAACATGTACACCACTGTATTATGAATTCGAAACAAACAAAAATGATGTACTCATTCCGAATGAAACAATAAACGATTTTAGGGGTAGAAATGTAACTCTAGTTACTCATATCGAATGGCAAAAGTCCATTTACGAGACATAGTCAGTTTATGTAGTTTTGTAATAAATTTTTATTGCGTTTTGTATTTGATGAAGATTTATGAAATTGTGTACAAATTTTTATTGGTACTAATTGATTATCCAAAAATGAAATAAGGGTGTTGGAGCGAAAAACGTAAATGGATCTCTTCAAACATGAGAAACTAGGGTTTGGATCAAATCGTACTTATGGCGTTCTTCAAAGAGACGTTGAGATGAAGAAAACAAACTATTTTTTTAATCCTTTGATAAAATATATTTTGGCCAGAAATTCGTTTCGCAATATAAAATTAAGATACAAAGATTTTAATTACAAATAAATATAAAAAACGATCATGAACGTCAACATGAACAATTACAAAACAACAAAATCGATGTAATGAGTACGCAAGTAAAATTTGCAAAAGACAATGTTTGCGACAGAAGCGACGTATAATTTGGTGCTGTTTCGATATATTTTTTAAGAATGTATAAAAAGAAAGACAGACATCGCAGCGTGTTCAAGAGCAAAATAAAACTTTTGCCACATATGTACGATCACAAATTTTATACATTTTAATTTTGACAAACAAAAATATTTTCAACGGATATTTAAATAAAAGTTTACATAAGGACTGTATCTGTTACTTGAATCTTCTCAATTATAAAAGAGCGTTCCCTTATAACTTGAGTTTCTTACAAGTTTGACAAAAACAAGGATTGCATCATTTTTTTCTATAGGGGTTTTTCGATAAGATGGATATAGAATTTCGGTTTCGGTACGACGTCCAGCGTTTTGAAATCACCGTAAATAGTGTGCTTTGAGTTGTCGCCGAACTCTTCCCTCAACAACCGTGAAAAGCTGTCTAATTTTTGTGGATAGTACGACAATCGGAAAGTTCCATCCGTGTCGTTGAATTCCTCGCCGTCGAGACTTAATGCATAGTCCAAAATGACCATCGTTGGCTTTCCCTCGGTCAACATCACGGAGGTAGTTATAGATTTCACTCGATTGCTCTGAAATCAATTAACAATTCGATAAACCAGAGACCCGATAAAAGGGAAATCATTCAAATTTATGCTAATCGGTTTCTTATTTTTCAGCTTACATTGTAATAAATTCCTTGTGTGGATGTCGCGCCCGTCGTCAAAATTTCATCATAGTTCCTGTGATCGATGAGTAAACAACCGCCAGGTTTGAGGCATTTCTTGAAATTGGCTATCGCTTGCCTGAAAACATTACATCAAGTTCATTTTAATGAAATCAGTTCCGAATGTTGTGTAACGTGTTTTTATACGTTTTAGATTTGGGTAAATTAGTTACATCGAACCATGTGTTATTTTTTTTCTCACAACTTGTAAACATTGAAAGGTTTAAACAAATTCCGAGGTTTAAACAAATTTATTTGAACATTATTTTATAATGGAAAAATTCAATTTCAATGAATTTAAAAACTCTGTTTTCAAATTTGAAAACCCATTTTTTTAGTTTACAAAAATGTATTTTTTATTTTCTGTTACCTTTGTTCCCTTTGATCACCATAGGTATCAAGTAAATGGGCAAAACTGTTTCCTAAGCATATGACCGCGTCGAAGCCACCGTCAAGCAAATGTTTGATATCTTCAGTGAGCGTCAGCCAATTCGCCTCTTCGATAACTGTAAAAGACACAAACTTTAGTTTCTCAATTAACTTTTTTTTTATTTTCCGATTGTATCAAAATAGCAATAAATACTATATATATGTTTCGTCATACTGTGCAAAGTAGCGATAACGGCACTACAATTCGACAAACAAATTGTGCAATGAAGATAAATGTGGAAACCTTTTTTTTTCAACTTCATTTTTATATCAAACCGTTGAATTTCCTTTTCGTTTAAAAATCTGATGCAAAACGTGTGGTAGGTGACACCATTTAGAGTCGTCCGAAAAAAAAAAAAAAAAAAAATGAATTGATTTGAAACAAAAATGATGACACAGCAGTTATCTAATTTATAAATGAAAATTAAAATGAAAGTAAAAGGAATAACGAAAATCAACTGCCATAAATAATCCGTCGCAAATGTCTCGAATTAATCCAGCTACAAATGTAGTTTGATTAAACAGTTGCTATTCATTATTCACGTACAAGCAAATCGTCTCGAGTTATTCTTAATTAAATAATTGCTTTGCAAATTCGAAACGAAGATAAGCCAGGCCGGAGTACAGATAAATTAGGATTTCATATCAGTGTCTGATGACCCGTCAAACAAATAAAACCATCTTCAGGGTGACGCAAAGTATTATTTGTTTCAATGTCATGGAGTTGGTAGATAAATTGTGATTTATTTTTGATCGCGGATGATGTAACACTCGTAAGGCCCTCTAACGAAATCTTAATCAAGGACTGAGACTCTCCCTGATTATAATTTCATTTGCTTCCTCGTTGTCGAATCGTTTCGCATTTCGAACTTGAAAAATCTTACTCCACTTGTCGAAGGTCGGCTCCTTTCGTCTAAGCCACCGTGACTTGAGCGCATGTTTGAGCATTTTGTCAGAAGCATCAACACTGACGACCTCAAAGTTTTCTTCCAACAGCATGATCGAGTCCACGCCAGTTCCACAGGCCACGTCCAAAATTCTTTGGCATCCCCGTTGTCTCAACAGACCAACTAGGAAATCCTTGTAATGCTGTTTCCTCTGTTTCTTATCCCCGATGAAAACTTCCCAAACTTTTGCCGCTTTTCCATCTGCGTACTGGTCCCTCACACCTTCCGCTGCAGCTCCCAACGACCGCGTGTGAACTACAGCATCCATTTTTTTATTACCTGAAAGAAAAACGGTAAGTGGAAATGCAAATGAAAATGAAAAGTCAAACAAATGTGAAAGTTGTGTGTTTTTTTTGTTGGTTTTCAGATGGTGCTTTTGTTGGACGACTTGGACGATGACGAGAGAAAACTTTTTAGGATGACGCAAAGATCAGATAAAATGACAGATCAATTTAAAGCAGAAAACAAAAGTGATAAACAAGAGATAAAAGTTGTTTTACACGTGCTGTTAATCGCCATATGAAAGAAAGATATCGAAATGAATACGAGGACGTGATCTTACTTGTGTCCATCTTCAGGCCTTATCTGTCTTCTGTAACGCCCAGAAAACTGTGTTTGCACACGTTTGAAAACATTTATTTAACCGAGAATCATTATCGGTTAATTAGCCCGATACAAAAGTGATTAGTTAGAACTGTCGAACTTGAATAATCAAATTTGATGATTGAGAGAGAGAAAAAAATTGATCCGAATTGTTATTCTTGTAAACAAATTGTCGTACAAATGAGGGGGGGCGAATTTTGTGTGAAAAAAAAGTTTAAAATTTTGTGCCCTGTCTGTTCCAAACTTTCCTTTCAAATTTTCAAAGCCCGGAGACCACCGGAGACAAATGGAAAAACAAAAGTTATTTAAACACAATTAAATTGATTAGTAGAATTGCTTAGAAACGAGCGTAATAAAGTTCAAACTTGAATGAAAAAAAAGAAAAGAAAGAACAGAGAACCAAGTTAAGCAGGCGTTATTATTTTAACTAATTTAATTGCAATTATCCAGACTCGGTAGAGTTAATTGAAATTGATTAGAGTTTTTTTTGTGATCACATACCTTTTAAAATGGAACAAGTTGTTGAACAGAAAGTTGCAAAACAACAATAACTTCTTTTTCAATTTTTCGTAACGAATTCGAGGAAGGAAGAGTATGGGATGTGATGGAATCGGTATGACAGCTCGAACTTTACTGACACCGGCACAGGCTCGGTGTACGCGACAAGGATATGATGCTATGTCATATATATGACGTGGACGGCGCTGAAGATCGTGCTCCGTTGTGTAGCACTCGGATAGTCTTCCTAATCGTTCAAAAAATTGACCGCGTGCTTTATATAGATAATAGCTCAGATAATAGTAAACAAACATATATCTTGATGTAATATTTTCTCGGGATGAATAAGTCGGGTTTCAGTTGAATGATGAAATTGTAACGCGCTTTGATTCACCTTTTCATATGCTGATCTATCGAAACATCATTTTTTCATCAACAATTTTATAAATTGGAAAATATAACAAGTTTTGGATTATTATTCTCCAGAATGATTTGCATTTTCCAAGTTTTTAAGATAAGGAAAAAGAAATGAATATAAGTTTAAGTAATTATTAAATTTGTTTCAACTGTCCATTATTTGTGGTCTAAATATTTGTATAAATTTATAACTGTAATTCCAAACCAATTATTGCATTGCGATGTTTTGAATTTTTGTCGAATATGTTGGATCAAATGAATTACAAATTTTATTTTTTCCAGTTTCCCGTTTGTTCAAAATGGGAAAATTGGTGGAAACGTAATTGAATGATGCAAGATGAAAAATGATTGGATTTGTCGTTTTGGATAATTGATTCAAATTTCAATGAGTCTTAAATTTGATTCACACTTTTTTAAATACTAAAAAAACAATTTCCAAATTGGTCAATAAATCAACTGCAAAAATTTGGCAAAAACTGTAAAAAAAAAAAAAAAAACAGAAAATACACAAT
>JAAMPD010002035.1:0-17850 GCA_025266255.1 Trissolcus basalis | reverse complement strand
TGAGTTCGACACGGAACAGAAATCTATTAGAAAAATTCATTTTGACCTGCGATAACGCATTACATAGCATATCGGAACAATAACTTTTCGAATGATTTCTCTGATGCAATAGCGTAAATATATTTTATCCTACAACTGACATTTTTGTATAAGGATAACGGCGCGACTTGCGACTTCACAGTGACTTCAAGCCGTTTTACAATCTACGCATTCGTGTTCAAACGTTGCACTGCGTTGAACCGGAAAGCCGAAATTTCTTTTGCCGTGCACGTACTCCGAGGAAAATAGAAATATAAATGAATTCGGTATTGCCGCAACAGTTCGATGACACTAAACCCGAATCGCGCCATTTGGAGTGGTTCGAAAAAAGTTCACAAGTTTCTCAGTTAGTGGTAAAAGTGCCTGTAAGCTTTCAACCTTCTGACTTTCGACCCAAACTGTTTTCCAGGTAACAAAATTTGATGAGGAGACAAAATTCGGATGATTTTGTTGCTAAATGTAATCGATTATTCTAATTGATTGTTCTGAAAATAATAGGAAAAATATAACAGAACGTTGATTAAATATATAATTCAATGATTATTGATTATCTTTTATTTTAAAAGAGTCTAATTTAACTTTTAAGGATAATTATCGGAATTATTGCTATTGTAAATTGTTTCCTACTCAAAATGATAAAATATTTTTATATATTCAACAATTTTACCAAAACATATTTCCGAAATTCATTGGAAAAATAAAAATAAGTTATAAAATTAAAAATTCTAAAAATAAGTAATGTATTTTTTGCAGTAATAAAAAATGATATCAAAAATTGTATCTAATAATATAAACAATAATAAAAATCCCATGAATTATCTAGTGGCCATAAATTTTTAATATATATAATCCATAGATTGTCAATTATATTTAGGTTTCTTATTTTTATACCGGAAATTTTTTTCGTTTTATAATGAAGAACATATATTTCCAGATGTAAATGTAGTTTACACGGCAAAAAAAAATTAAATAACCGACAATATGAACGTAGCGAGTAAAGTAATTCTTCATGTTGAATTTTTGAATAACGTTCTGATACCGAAAAGTAGCGTAAAGAAACGAAGTTAGTTTTTTATCTTTCTGCGAAAGTTTTATTCCTGACGTTAACCCGTTGGCGGGGACTCGTTACATTAGGGCTGATGTATCAAATTATCTTGAAATATGTAACTTGTGAGACGAAGTTGTCAAAAGTAGTTTGATACTCTTCGCGGTCGCGATGCACCTTCGTTAAAAAATTAAGTAGTGCAAACTTGATGTGGTCCAACTGGGTCGGCCTAAATCAAATTCTACCAAACTTCTTGACTCGGTTCAAATCGACGGTACGTCCAGAACTTGAATTTATTCATAGAAAAAAAAGAAGAAAGAAAGTTTAGAAAAAGATACAATACCGTGATGTTCTGTCAGCGAAGAACAAATATATCAAAGTGCATACTTAATTTCTATCTAACGTTCTTGTGACAAAAGCTGCCGGATTATCTGAATTGTAAAACTTGGTACAATAAACTCAAGAGTAACGCACAAGTTGACAGCCAGTCTGTCTCATGAGAAACGATCGAAACGTCAAATACTTGCAAAGTAACTTTTACGTCATCAGCGCGAAATGGGAAGATATACGTTTTCTAAAGTAAAATTTACTTTTTTCTTTCCACTGAAATTCTACTAAAATAACTGTTAGGGTAAGTGTATGACTGAATGAACAGACACTAGTGAATTGTCAAATTTCAACTATTAAAAATCAAAAAAAAATTCGAATGAATAATTATCAAATTTTATCAAACCAATTTAACTAAACTTATAAATTGCACAAATAAATATAACTTCTTTTTAATGGTGTCCAACAAAAACAAAGTTACAAAAACCAAAAAAACCTTGAGTTATTATCGAGTGTGCTATTTGTTCTTTTGCAGATTTTTTTTAGGATCCCGTTCGATAGACGTATTGACAATTGAAATTTGTTTAGAACTGACGTATGATATTTCGGGAATCGAGACACTGCCATATATTCGTATTTGAGTTTTTATCGTGCTTGAGACATGATGGAAAGTGACCATTCTACCAGGTTGACGCCTCTACGGATTTATGTAACTCATTGAAAATTTACGACTGTTTCGTATGTGCAACGTTTTTTTTCTTTTTTCTTTTTTTTTTTTTTTTTTTTTGCAAATCCCTATTTGCAGAGCAGCGTTTCGGGTCTCTGATGCTTTCTGAGAACGGCACAAATGGAATTTGCATTGTGTTTCAAAAGTTCGTGTGGCAACTTATTTAGCCAGTAAAAACCATTAAAAACTAGAAACAAACGAAGCAATAAAAATTCGATGACGTTAACAATTTTGAAAACCTTTTGCATTGAAATTGGCATTGGTAAGAAAGAAAATGTTATTCACAAAGAATTTCAACCCTGACTGAGTTGAAAATTTGTTGGAGCTGAAAATTTGGAAACATGAGATTTCATCAACGTTAAATTGCAATAAAGAATTCGACTAATGTGATTATTAAATTCAGATCGGTTACAATGTAATTACGGAAGATCACGTACCAGTGGTCCGCATAAATTGAATGAAATTTCTTTTACAATTCATCCTATTGTCTGATTCGCATCATTGAGACTCGGACAAAATTGAACCGTGGAAAAAAACGTTGGATTCATCTTGCGTGAATTTCGTGTATTTATCAGCAGGTTTTCAGCGTTGTTGCAGCTGGGTGGACGCAACGTGTAATTGTTTGTTCAAAAAAGTCAAATTATGGCAGACCATCATTTCACATTCAAAGGCTAGCCAATTTCGTTGCAGTTCTTTTCGCAATATGAAAATGATGTTTCGTTTAATTTGTACTTAACGAGGGATGTGGTGTCGGGCCGGGTTTGCTTACCTGAAAAATAAAAGAGAAAATTCAATTAGTTTCATGAGCCAGTGTTAATTGATTGAATTGGTTTTTTTTATAACGCACATCTCAGGTGATCGATTATCAAAAATTGACGGTCGAAAATTTTCAATTTGAAATAGTGACGGGAGTATTAGAGTGCATGTATGACGATGATAGGATGGGACGCACACTATCAATCAATGTCGTCGGCAAACTTGCCGCTGGTTTAAATTGCGACTTGAGTTGCAGCGTGGCAATAACGAAATCATTCCGGTGGACAAAGTTCATACGGTGATAAGCCTGGCCGCAGCGCAACTGCGTCCATTTTTCAAAGGAAACGCTATAGGCAACAGCAAACTCCTGAAAGACAACTTCAAGTTTCACGTTCGTTTCAATGATTAAGTGTTTTGTCCTCGTGTAAGTTCGTTGACAAAATTTGTATTAACGAGCGTCTCTTTATTTTTCAATAACAAGATACGAGGCGTCGTTATTCATCCAATCATTGCGTCGAGGGGACATTAATTCTTGCGGACTTTTATAAAAGTGAACGTTATTTATTTTTGATAACAGCTCCCCGTTTACAATTACGTCTATTGATTCGGAGTGCGGCAATTTGCAATTATTCCCAGCAATTAACGGCCGTAAACGAGCGACGAGTTTTTATGCAAGGCAATGCCACGGATAAACATTGGCGTTCTTAAAACAAGCTGCTGTTAATTGCCCTCTCTCTTTTTCTTTCCCAACTGCCACGTTTATTATTGTTATACATACGAAACAAACCTTCTCATCTGCGACAATTTTATATTCCTCCTGAATACTTTTGTATTACGCACATATTTTCATGAGTGTAATATTTTCCTCTCGTAACTTTGGGAGAATTAAAAACTCTCAGCCAGACAGTTTTTATCATAATGTATTAAAGTAGTTCGGTCGTATGATAATTTTCACTGAATTCTTAACGAATATTAGTGTAAATTGTTTCAAAAAAGTTTTAATTTACATTAAAAATTTAGTGGCAAGTATCAAACTACAAAATTATTCAGGGTGGCATGAAAGATGTAAACAAACCATGCTGGTTAGTTTAGAAAAACGAGTCAAGGTCAGGATGAGAGTATACTAAATTGTTTTTATTATTCAAAATATATCAGACGATATTTTGAAAGTATAGAATGATATTTTATATTTTCTATCTTCTACCTATAATAAACAAAATTGTCGCTGCTGTTCCTGACATTTTAGCCGGACATTTTTGACTGGATATTTTTGGGCCTTGATTTAAGAGCCTTAGAAGTCTTAATTTAAGACCTTTTTGAGACTAAAAATTCTGAATTTGAGACCTTTTTGAGACTTCAGGGTCTCAATTTAAGACCATTTTAAGTCTTAATTTAATTCTTGAAACTTTGGTCTTACTTGAAGTTATTTTTCCAGACTTACCAAATCTAAATTTAAGATATTTTTTACTTTAAGTCTTAAAGTAAAATTCAAGATTTTTTACAAGTCTTAGGAGTCTCAATTTGAGAAAAAAATTGTTTATTTTGTGACCTCTCATCGAATTATTAGGAAACAAATTATGAAGTTTTTAAATGTATCAAAAATTATTTTAGAAATTCACGAATGGTTTGGTTTATTTTATTCAAGAGAATAATATGAAAAACAATTTTATTTTATGATCTTTGATTTTGACTAATTTTATCTAAACAAAACAAACTTTCATAAATATCAAATACATATTTGACACTTAAAACTATGCACATTGGTTTATTTAATAGAATTTTTTTCAAAAAACAAACAAATTTTTGATAGCAAAACATGTGCAAAAAATCGAAAAAACTGGAATTAACTGAATATTATTTATCACAATTTCCTGCACGAAAAAAACTTAGGACAAAAACCAGAAGATGAACAAAAATTGATGTAAATTGTTGGATTATATGCATTTATTGAAGATTTTGCATTAAACCTGGTTGATTAGTTTTTAGGTTTTTGTACGTTAGTTATTATATTACCTTTATTTCTTGTTTTTTTGTTCTGAATTTTATGTCAGCTTTTCAATCATTCGTGTAAGCACACCGCATTGTAAAAAATCTCACGGCAGAAGTCTATCTAAAATTAAGAAATTTCATATCCAAACTGGGTATTTTATTGAAATGACTTGAATATTAAAAATTCTACCTGCTTTTCAAGATCCGTCGTATTTTACATAACAAAAAAAATTCTGAAATATTTATTACTAATCCCTAAAAATTTGAGTCAAACTGAAATGATGTAAATATGAAAAATTTGTTTATTTTTTGTTTTTTGGTTATATATATGTCACTTTGTCAACAAGTTCGATTGTTTTCGTCGATTCATATTTAAAAGTTATGTTGTTAAAATGTTCTTAAATGGTGGAACACAAAAATATTCTTTAAGCTGAAATTAAATTGCTTACCATGTGATTGGTGGAACTGATCAAAATATGTTTTGAAATGTGCATAACTGTTATGAATTCTTGTTTCCACTGTAACGTTTCAATTTTGTTGATATCTTTTTCTTTCATTTTTCAGAGTGCAAGAATGGCTTAAAGGAAAATAGCCTCAAGTTGGTTGAGCAACAGCGTAACTACATCAATTATTTATCATCGAAGCTGTAGCGATATTCTGGCAGCGCCACGTGTACATAACGCGTTTGAGCATGTATACGTGTGGCGTATTACTAAATATGTTGGTATACAACATGCACCGCGGTTGTAACCGTGTGGAGAACAAGAGTCCGACATACCCTATCCAGCCAATCGTACCGTTTGTCCGTAAACACACATGCAAGCATATTAAGGGCTCACGCGAAAGCCCATGAACACTCGCAGATAATTTATCTGATCGCACACCTTTGTGCAAGCCCCCACGATAACCGAGTGTACGAGTACTAATTAATTACCGTGCTATAAATCCGATCAGAGATTTTTCCTTTCTCCAAACTGATACTTGGGTTTTGACTCTTTTTCCCTCCCCTCCGCCCACCATTAAATTTCGAACAGAACTCGTGTTCATCTTGCCGGTTGATTATACAAGTTGAAATGAAATTCAGCGGGATATAGGATTTCAAAAGTACATTTCGTAACTTCAAGAGCGAACGGGAAAAAGTCATTAAATTGTCCAACTTAACCTAACATTGTGTTCTCGAGCAAACACATGTAATCCCGTTTAAGTTAAGACTGTAGTTTCCGGTGCTGAGATTCACTGCAGTTGATCAGAATGTAATTTTTGAAAACCCAGTCATATTTTTCCTAGTAGACCGTTTTCGATCGAGTTGAATTGCAGACTCGGCAAGAGTTCCATAATACAAAGCTAGATTCTATCGAGTGGGCCTCAACGTGTTACGCTTGGATTTAGTAAGGCCCTGATCAGGAATTGATTTGGGATTGATCTAAAATTAATGGGAGTCCAACTAGAAAACCGATTTGTGGTTATAAACAGATTAGGCTTAGACCAGAGTGTATTACAATGTGTATTACCTATTAAAAATGCTCATATATTGTCTATATACATATAAAACATAAGCAGATGTTATTTTTATTATTATTATTGTTATTATAATTACTCCGCCTTATAATGTATAAATTCGTTAAGTTTTTATAAATCTATAACCTCTGCCCCTAACTCAGAAATAAATAAATATGTTAATAAAATTCAGCCTTTTATCCGAATAAAGTATTAGAAATTGAAAATATATCTGTTCATTAATCAATAATAAGAATAATAATAGGTAATGCAAATCTCTTTTTTTTTACAATAAAAATTTCATAGAAAAAAAAATGTTATTGAAATGAAAATAAAATTCCAATCAAAAGAAATACTTACAAAAGTCAAACAATAGATATAATATCAATACAAATAATTACGTTAAAATAGGTAGTATTTAGATTAATTTCCTCCTATTTATCTTACTAAAAGTCATAATAACAAATTCATCAAACTCGCTGCTTTACCAAAAACTTGTAAAAATCGAAAGAGTAATCATTAATCAGCTAATTTGATTTTCTTATCAGGATTACATCGAATCCCACGGTTATTTGAGTTACAAAAGCATCAGCACGTGAATCGATACCAAGTGTGGACCTTCCCAGGTCCTGGTTTTAGCAGTTTTTCATGCTTCATACCGATCGAGACCATAATAGCTAACGTGGAAGTTTATGTCAATTTGTATTATTTGGGTCAAAGATCGATATTGTGTCTTCTTTTATTTACATGTCCATTTGTGTGATTTGTTTATACGTTAATTGAGAGAACGTTTGATCATATGATTTTCCTTTATTGACAGTTCGAATGCCCTGCAGGTTAGATCCTGATTCAACTTTAACAAGAGCGATCATATCTCGCCACCTGGAGTGAATGGGTAGCGATACAAATCTTGACTGAAATTTTAATGCTCCCCTACACCTCTAATTGTATCTAGTCGCCTTACGGAAGATCTAATCACTTATAACTAACAGTCGAGTATTTTCTTGTAAAAACCCACTCTCTGATCTCAAAGCTGTTTTAGCGACAGTAAAAAATTGCGTTGTAATTTCGTAATTTGATTAACTGAATGGAACCCCGTTGCGAAATGAGCGGCGCTTTTTCAATCTTTTAAAACCGTTCTCGAGAATAAGTCTATTATACAATTAATCTCACTCGAGTCTAGAATCATAGAGCTATGCATTTTTAGAGTATTTTTTAAAATTTTTCAACTCGAATAACGAGTGCATAAAATGATCATAAATGTAGATTTTCAGATAAACCTGATGATTTTTATCCGTGGATGGTTTGATAAAGTACAAGGTATTGAGGATTTTTTTTTTTGCCGCTGAAAGATTGTTCAGTGGCTTACCTAGTTGTTGACTGGATAGTTGAGGAAATTAGCGAAACGTGCGAAAAGAAATGCATGAACAAAAGACACTTGCGCGCAGCAAAATCATGCATATACAAGCGTTCTTCAACTTATGGTCGAGCAAGTAAATTTCTGCCTCTTTGACAATGGCACGTTCGTGGGATAAAAGAGACTATAAGAGGTTTTCTCAAGTATCAGCGCGGCGAAAGTCGCTGTTTTCCTCATAGATTTCTCACTTTTTCTCCCATTTTTTTCAAATTTTTATCTCTTTTTTTTCCTGTTCATGAATTTTTTTTTCACTTCGTGTTTTTTTTCGTCCTCATTCGATTTGGCATACTAATTGATTGATTTCAAGGTGTGGGAAAATATAAGAGAGAGGAAAAATATGGAAATGCAAAATAGTTGACGAAACAACGGTTTGGGATCTGTCGCAGACGTTATTCGATGTTACTCCCACGTACAAGTAACGCATTTGAAATGGAAGGCGCGGTATCAATGATCGTTTACAGCGGCGCTCGTTGGAATTGGAAGTCGATTATTCTGATATTCTCGCTGACGACTTTCTTCTCTCAATATTCACCGTGGAGTTACACTATCGAGCCCACCTACCGAGCCATTTCACTTGACGGATATCGAATCATCATCTAACGTTGAAATCGTCCCTATGCTTCCCGATATTTTATCGGCTTTCCGTTCTGGATATATACATTTTAAAGAATTCATTCTCAAACACTTATATTCGTCTGTCAATTACTAAACCAACGTTTTGATTCACTGATGTTACTCCGATTTGATTTTCCTGTACAGAAATAAGTGACACTACTTGAAAGAAAATAATAAAAAAAAATTTTTTAAGTGAAAAAATTAAAATGTGAAAAAATGAGGAATTTTAAGAGTAATTTTAAATCGTTCGTAAAGACTCTCCAAACTCATGGAATCCAAAGTCTCAACCCATCTGATGATGGATGATATTTTTATACTTAAAAGTAAAAAAATGATCAAAAAAGGTTATCACTAAATCTTCTTGACATAACTGCTTTAAAAACTAATCTTGTAAATACATCATTTATCAACGTAATTATCTGCACGTATCCTGCCCAACGACGAAACATTTTTCATGCCTTACAATTGCTTTTTCAACGGAAATTAAATGTCAATATTTTTACGAATTCCTCGACGAATGTAAATTCAACTGAAGGATCCTTCGGCGGAGAATCGAAAACAAATTTCCCATACTTCGTAACCTATTTTTTTCTCTCTTGAATTATCCGTGAAACAATTTTTCAATCATACAGAGCTATCATCGTGATTACAAACTTTTTTTTGGAATTTTTTTCGAACAAATATCGTTTTTCGTATTTTGTATCAAGTTTTTTTAAATAGTTCTTAAATTAAGTTGATTGAATATCAAGTTGACTTTCTGTGCCTTGTTTTCAGTCGGTAAAAAATGACACCAATAATAGAGACAAAATACACTCTGTCATTTATTGATCCTCATTTATAATTACTAGTAAAGACTTCGTTTGCTTTTTATCGAATCAAAAAAATTCATCACATCAAGTGACAAGGATTATTTTCAGACGGAGATTTCGTACATGAATTAATCCGCAAGTATACAGCTGGAAGAGACTTTCCATATTGCCAAGCAGGAATAATTACCTTCGTCAAAGAGGAATGCATATGGCTGCTGTTCAATGCGGCCTTAATTTAATTCAGCGGTACATTTTATGGCGCATAATACGTTACTAAGATGTGCATTTAAAATTCATCGTCAATCAGTTTATTACTCATTGATGAAATTTGTTTATTTCTTAAAAGTCTCTCTCTCCATTCAAACAGATGAAAAATTTATTTCCCTCAAACAAATCCAATTAGGCAATTCATAATTCTATCTATCATGATAATTAAATTTTTGTGTAGAAATGGTCGACAAAACAACACCTTTTATAAAAGAAAAATTTATACATGACTACAATTTTATTTCTTATAAATGACCATACACTGAAAATACATGTGACATAAATATTACATTTTCAATCTTCTGTTGTACTCAATTTTCAATCAGCTTCGTATTTTTTGATATGAAATAACATTTAGAAGTACAAAAAATCAATTTTTTTACAAGTTTTGTATTTACAGGTCTTATATGAATTCATTCGATGAAAAATTCATCAATTCAATTATGCATTTCAGTATTATTGTAGAACTAATATTTGTTGATTATAATAATTATGCAACTACAATGTAATATTAATCAATTTTAACGCTAATCATATAACATTCTTTCGATTTCTGTTGATTATTATGTTTTTTCTTTATATTATCTTCGTTTACTTTTACTTGTATTTTACTGTTTTGACTAATTGAAAAGCAAATTATATTTTTATGATGATAAACTCGAATATTAATTTATTTTTATTTCGAATAGTAAGCAGTATTATTATTCAAATACTACCGAGGTTTTTTTGGGGGAAAATTTTAATCTATTATCTATAATAGTCTTATCTATTTTCAAATCCCAGTATAATTAATTTTAAATACAATGATTGCCAGATTTCAAATGTAACAATATTAGTGGGGGCGTGCTCAGTTGCGCCGATTGTTTAAAAACTGATAAAAAATTATAGTTCAGATTGAGCTCAATAATTGCGTTGAAAATTTTTATATTTTATTCTTATATTATATTATTATATAATATTATATATTATATCCAGTTGCGCCGAACGTTTCTACGAATATAATGTTTGTCAAGTTAATCAAAGTTTTTGTAAAAATAGTACCACGCAAACCAAGTTGCGTGGCTCTTTTGTTTTTTTTAAGTCAACCAGAGTTTTTGCAAAAACAGTACCACGCAAACCGAGTTGTGTGGCACTTTTTTTAAGTCATCCAGAATTTTCGCAAAAATAGTACCACAAATTGCGCTGAAAAGTTTTATATGCAGTTGTGCTGAACGTTTCTACGAATATAATGTTCTTCAAGTCAATCAAAATTTTTGCAAAAATATTACCAAAATTATCACTTTCGGCGCAACTACGTATCACCCTATTAGTGGTAACCGTTATCAACAATATAATAAAGGCATAATAAAGTACATAAAGACATATGAATTTCCACTTTTAGGTTGCGTTTGTAGTTTAAACTAATTATAACCGCATGAACCTGTAAAAACAACGATGACAAAAATAGACACATCTTAGTATCGTATGGCATTATGTAAACGCATGTATGTATAAATATGTATACATATGTACATTGATTTGTCAATCAAGTCTAACTCTTGCGAGCTACATATGCAAAACAATGCAAATCCTTATTGAAGTCTGGGGTTACTGAAAATACATGCACGTCAAAGTTTGAATTCGTGTTCAATAAGCCATAATGACTTGGCCAACAAATTTGTTCGCGATACTGACAAAATTGATGATATTTTAAAACATTAATAAAACAATCAAAGAATATTACGTTTAATTAGCGTTCATAGCATTTTTCAAATAAACGAAAGTCTGATGAATGGCTAAACGATCGAACATCCCTGGATTATACACGAAAACATATTGGCACATAATTAATGGAAGTTATTGATTAACTGTTAGCTATAATGAAGCTAGCTTTGGATTTTTAAATTATAAAAGTTCATCGTCTCATAATTATTTCAATCTTTAATTTGAATTTCATCTGCATCCATTGTTTATTATAATTTTCATTAACTAGCAAATTTATAAATAGTTGAAATTAAATTTATTTTAACTGAAATTCCAAAAATATACAATATCGCATAATTCAAATTTAATTTTCATTCGAATTTTTCACTTCACTATATTTCTTTAATTTTGGATCTGGTGTGATGTATGAACTATTTCGAAGTCTTTCATCAAAATTGAATGCTATTACAACGTGCCATGATTTGGCGTATCCATCATAAATTTTGAGAGGTAAATGCACTTCAATTAGTAATTTTGATAAAAAGTTTGAATTTAATAATAATAATAATAATAAACAGTTCGCTAAATTCCCAAAGTTGTAATGTTTTACGACTTCGCCATTTTGATGTTGTTTTCTTCATCTCAGATTATATTGTCGTATCGTAGCATGCAACAATATTTATTAGAAACTACCAAATTAAAAACCAATTCTTTTCCATCCTTTTCGATTTTTTTTTCTTCAATTTTGATTGTTTCGATTGTTACGATATTTGTATAGGAGAACACTACGTTCCAAACCGACGACACGCATTTTGGTTTTTTTTACGCCTGATGTGCGTGACTGCGACTGCAAAGCGCAAAAAAGTTTCAACGCGAAAATTGTAAACGATATATTGTAGTTTTCGATATATTAAACGAGATTCCGAAATTGAAGGGAAAAAACACGCTTCATGTAAGCTTTTCATGTTCGCACTTTAGTATCTGCACATGTTGTTAAACAGATGAATGTTCCGGACGTTCAGCGCACATGATTTTTAGTCGGTCATAAATTTGTAAATAATTTTCAGGTCACTGGAAAGAGAAAAACATATTGCAAAAAATTATTTTAAAATTCCTTACAGACTTCACAAAAACACATTGTTTATTTAAAACTTTTTTCAAAGAACAACATTTTACATTATCTTTTAAGTTCTATGAACAAGAGAAACAAAAGGAAAGAAGCAAAATTAAAATTTCGTTATTAACTTTTTAAAAAAATGTAACGTTTGTTCAACTTTTAATAGTTCGAATACTTGGTTGAATTGTGTTTAACCGCAAAGATTTTTGTAATGCTCTTATCTTTATCTAGATCGTGTAATTTATTATTTTTAATTTCGTTTTTAACAAGACAAAATGGATTTTTGGTGAAGATGATGGGTTTAAATAGTGCTCGTACGAGGGCAACGCGTAGCACACAAGCACGTGTCTGCATTTGGACGTAGTATAGTTAGTAGGACTATTAAACTCAAGATAACGATCCAATTAAATTACCATCACTTGTGATACTAATACCGACTCTCTGTGGTTTGAAATACGGGTAATTATGAGCTAGCACACACGTAATTATGAGCAACACCAAGATATTTCAGATTTCATAGACTATTTTGTAGATATCAATCAGCATGTAAACTCGTCGACATGATATAGATTTGTGAGAGCCATAATGTAAGCCTCGTTGGTTGAAACCATTTCTACAAACGCAATCTCAAGTGCATTTCACAACAAAATACTTATTTCAATTTATCGGACTAAAAAATCTGTTGCAATTCAAAAAAATATAAAAAATATCAATCTAAGCGAATACTTTTTTAATTCACATTTTGTATACAGATGCAAAGAGTTGATGACCATTGAGAGCATTTCTATTATTTTAAAATAAACACTCGCAATCTTCATATTGATTCCAACAAACTCAAATATTCACAAATATAAAAGTACCATCCAAGCATCGAAATTGAGAATAAAGAATGCGAAAAAAAGTAGACAAACAAAAAAGAAATGGATGAGAGAGCCAATCACAATTAAAAAGTTCACAATCAGACAAATGCTGATTACAACATGATGCTTTTTGACGAGAAATAGCAAATATTTCATGATCGGGAGGAAAAAGCGGCATCATATTGCGGAATAAATTATCGCGCGCAAAAATTCAATAACTCCATCACCGTAATTGAATGTAGCAAGATAATTACATATTCAATAAGACGAGGCGGTTATATCGTTCGTTAAGTGTCAATTTTTCTCTTCCAATCAATAAATAATTCACGCTGTCATCATTTTAGAACTGTTATAGGCGAATGTGTTCTTCGGAATATGTAAATATTTATGTACACAAATATTGTTATCTTCTATAAATATTGTTCAATGAAATTTTCTGAATATAGAATCATATTTCGAAAACGCTTCATTTAATAACAACAAGAATTTCTGAGTATATAAAATTTCTCATATAAAAGTTTTAGGATAACAATGAATTGAAATAGTGAATAAAAATTAAATTAAATTGGCAACTTTTTATAAAATATTTCCTAAAGAAAGAAATCGTTATTTTTTTTATTAAAAAATAATTTTCTGGATAAAAAATTTTCATATACAAATTTGAAAATAATAATGAACAATGAAAAAATGAAACTTACGTAAAATATTTGAAAATAATAATAATTTATGTTCACAACTCAAAAATTCTAAAAAAAAAAATTTTCTTGAGCAAAAATTTTAATTTTGACTAATTTTATTTTGATCTTGTTGAAAATTTTCCCATTCAAGAATTTTCATTCGTCATTCAAAATTTCAGTTCTTCTAACAAGAATAATTGTCTTGGATCACGAAAATTTACTCCTTGCTATTATTCAAGATGAAACTGGGGTTGGTCCAAGAATATGTCTTGTTCGAATCGATTCCTTTTTAGAATGAACATTTTGTTCAATTACTTTTCTACTATTCCAGACTAATATAAAATAAAAAGAATTCCACTTCGTAAGATTGCAATTCTGAGAATTGTATCTTTTATATTGCGTTATAATAATTGATCAATCACGCCATCGATTCAAATCAGTGGAAGTTCAGTCATAGTAGTAACATACCCTATTCTACACTGCATCAAGCAAAATAGATTGAAGCTTGATTATATGTACTGATGCCAAGATGTAACAAAGGAGATCTTTAGTCGAATGGTCATGATATGCACATTGATGCCCTGATCATCGATGTCGAACTGTTCACAGCGAGTAAACAAAGACGAAATTTCAATTTCAATTAAACTTTACAAATATTTTTTGAAAATGTCCTTTTTTTAATAAAAGAAAAAAATTAACCCAACCAGATACAAGAAATAATACTGATGAATTTCACAGGATGAAATGATATATTCAATTTGTCATCACAGATCTTGACTCTGACAATCCTATTGTTTGATATAAGCGCATATATTACAGACGGTGTTCATCCAGCGATCCATCATTCTGAACTTGGGAGATAGATTAGAAGACTAATTAAATTCTAAATTTTACTTTAATTGCACGTGTGACGGTTGTTTCAGTACTTTCAGATTGAAATCCAATATTAATATTCAATCCGAATACGCGTTTAATTGTACACTTTTTAATTTCAATTTTCATCGAATTTTTGTATCATGAACTTTATATTTTCAACTAGTCGAAAAATGGTACACGCTTATGTACAATCGAGCGTCGCAGAACGTGAATTGAACCTGCTAACTTTTTTCCACCAAAATTTACATCTAAAAACGCTGGTTGTTATTAAACCAGTCGCAGTTTTTTTCACAGTATAAAAAAACCGAGGGGAAAAAATCGGTGGCAAATCGGATTGTGAAATTTCGTTCGCCCATACCGGATTGTGCAAGTGTTTATGAAATAAGAGTCGACGTGCAATTTTCTCCTGTTCGACCAGGGGCTAAACGATTTTCGCTTTTCAAAACATCACGAAAAAAAAGCGATAATTAATTTATGTATTTCAAAAATGATATAACGTTTCGTTGATGGATGAAAAATCGTTATCAAACGCATATTCGGTGGTACAACGTTTTTTTACCCGAGCTGTAAAAAAAATTCCCGTGAAAAATAGCTTTTATAAAAAATGTTTCTGATATCGAGCGTTCACACTGGGTCACAAATATAACGCAGATAGCGAATCTTTGCCGAAGATATTTGCATATTTACACGAACCAATGTACCATAAAATCGTGTTTAGTTTTAATGACAAATCGAGTTTTTGAAAATACCACGGGTAAATATATTGCTCTCATTTTAGGCTGATTATTTATTTACTTGTAAATGAACGAAATATATTTAGTTGTGAAATAAAAAAATAGTAGTATCATCGAACATTTCCAGATAAAACATATTAAAAGAGAAATATTGATTTCGATCAAAGTTTTATCATTCAGTTCAATTTTTGAAATTTCCGACCAAAATTAAATCATTACAAAATATCCACCACTTTTCACAAATGGTACCACGATATACTTCCATCTAGTAATAAATACTTGACTGAGCTGCAAAATTAAATACATCGAAACCAATCAACAAGTCTGAAATATACAAATTAACCGACCTTTATTGACACTTCGAAGAGTTAGTCAATCAATGTCTTATTTCAATAAAATTGAATTTAAAAATAAAAAACATCACTCTTTTATCGATTATTACATTTCTTTACCAACACATTTAATATAATTTTACGTTTTTTTAAAAACTATTTTCTTGTATGTTTATATTTTATGAGAAATTTATTGACATTTCGATTGGAAAAATAAAAACATCTTAATGATAATTATTTTGATAACTTAGTTGGAAAGAGTATACTCTTTTTTAATTAACATAGAAGTATGTTTTTTCTAACTGAGGTGTCGATTTGGTCATCAAGTAGCAAAGATGCTTACGACGACAAGGATCCTGCAGTCTGATTTGTGATAGAATATAATAAAGCCTCAATAAAAAGTTGAGAGTAACAAAATATGTTTATGACTCACTCATCTACTTGATAATCGGCCAATTTTCTTACCTGGAACAAAGAATTATCGTTATTTAGTTACAAATATAAATTTTGAACGACTGAAATATACATGATATATTATATATCTTCACTTTTATATAAAATTGTATTATTATAATGAATCTTTTTATTTTACTTATTGCATAATTTATTATAATATTATAACATCATGTTTTATTATTCATCTTTTTCAACAACGAATAATTATTCATTTTTTAAAATTCTTTTTACTTCATATATTCATGCTTTATCTAACACATTTTAATGTGGGCATTTCAAACAGAAAAATTATGACTTCTCGCCTTAGAATATTTTACACGAACAATTGCATCATCCGAAAATTTTGTTTTGTTTTGTTTGTTTTTTTTTCCTGTGATTTGATATAAAAATAGAATTTTTCTATCAAAGTTTGGTTACTGGGCAGAAAAGCAAAGATTTGGCAAAATCCTGCAGTCTGATTGGTCGACCAATCACAGACGACCTGACTTAGTATGAAGTTGGGCCCGACAATTAAGAATACCTTGTGCATCAGTGTATCGACACCATTCGTTCCACATCCGTTCAAGTGACAACTTATCCTTAAATCGTCTTTTGCCAATCTAAAACTGTTCGTGATGGCTCCTAACTTGAAAAGCGAATCGGTACCGAAAACAAGGAATCTGGATTGGAACACCACCCGGTCTTCTATGTCCTCCAAAGAGCTATAGCAAAATTGGAGGCCAAAAAACACCTGCCAGCCAAAAAAAAGGAGGGAAGAAGAACTGTGAAGACTGTCCAATATGACCCTTACAAGAAGCAGAAACCACTACTTCCGAAGCCAAAGACGTTGGAGCCGACCGTTCCCAAGCCACCCCGGCCAAGCATCTTTGACCACGTGGAATTACCCGGGGCATATAAAAGTGCACCCAATACAGCTGTGCGAAGAACAGCTTGGATCCGCGAGTTAATCTGAAGCCAAAAGTGAAACGGGGCCTAGTGGACACACAGGTAGAGATTCCAACGGAAAGCAAACGTGGAATTGTGTACAATAACGAATATATCGGAATATGAACCCGATCGAGTTCAAGATGCCTAAATCCAGACGCAGTCTGTTTGCATCCCATGAGTTGTTCATCATTAGGTATAAGTTAAAGAAATAAGTTTTAAATATGTGCACGTTATAAATATTAAATAAAGTTCCAGTATAATTATAGATATATTCATTTTATAATTCATATATAGGTATGAGTGAGAATTCGTAAATTGGTAAATATTAAATAAATATATACTATTATTACCCTTCATTGTGACTTATTATTTCCTTGATTAACATTACTTTTGATGATTAGAATACTGGGTTTAAGAAAATAATTATATTGTACAGATATCATAAATAATAAATGAACTTTCAATATAAAAGTACATATATATTTCTTCCATGTTTGTATATGATTTATATGTAACGAGTAGAATAATAATAATGATAATTTTTGAGTTTTTCAATTGAAAAAATGAAATTTAAAAATTTGTTATACAGTTGAAGACAAAATATAAAACTACAATTAGGTTAAAGATACAATGTTTTGTATGTAATTTGTTTGAAATTTGTATGTAATTTGTGTAATGTGCATGAATTTGTGAAATCCTT
>JAAMPD010002034.1:0-17839 GCA_025266255.1 Trissolcus basalis | reverse complement strand
ACTTCAGAATCACGCCAGCTATTTTTTTTTNTTTTTTTTTTTTTTTTCTCAAGATTGTGTCTCGGGCTATTTTGCAAAAATGTTTCAAACACAATGGCGACGCGGAGAACAACGCACTTGTTCCGTGCGTTCTGACAATACATTATTCGAGAACAAACTTTCAATTACTCCCTTAACATGTTCAAACAATTCTTCTCTTACCAAAGGAGCCTTTCTTTTCACTTCTAATTTCTACACAGCTATCTATAGAAACACAGAACGACAGTAATGAAAACGTTCGTAGAAGACAAACTGCACTCAACAACTTGTACAATTTACTCAAAGATTTTTTTTAGACTAATTCCTTTTTTCCTTTAACTTTCATTTGAAAAATGAAAATCTTGAAAAATAAGTTAAAAAATATACATTCATCATAGATGGACAAGATTTATGTCAGAATAAGGATCCCCGTTGGATGAATGTTTCTCCCCCCCTAGTCATGTGTTATGATTGTAACATCACCATCCGATATGCTGTTGCAGGTAACTTTTAAATTAAAGGTAAAAATTAAAAGTTAGATGAAATCTGATAAATTTCTCTCATAATTGAAATTATGATAAATTTTGCTCAGAATAAAAAAAAAAATTAGATAAGTGTAAAAAATGGGGGCCTGAAAAAGAGAAAAAACAGTTGATTGGAAAATGTATATCCACCGTGACTTGATAGCGTAAAAATTGGAGCAGTACGCATCGAGTATGTGTCGTCGAACGGTCAACGTAATATAAAATCTAATATTGCAAGTAGCGTCGGTCGGTGAGGTACACGAGGTTAGATTGGAGATGAACTCACCCTTCTCGTCCGGTTCATCGCTATCACACTCGGGCGTAGTACGTTCCTCCTCGCTGCTACTGAAACTTTTTTGCGGCGGTAGTGCACTCGGTGCAATGGTTGTCGTTGCGCAGGCCTGAGATGCACCTTGTGTTTGATGAATCGAGTGTTGTTGAGGGTAAACTTGTCCGCGATGTGACGTTTCTGAATGATGACCGTAGGGCAACATTTCTGCTTTCTCCTGTAACGTCACGTTTCAATTATTATTACCATTAAATCGTTTTTAATTTTTTATTACATAAAATAGATTTGTTTTTCAAGTGAGAGTAATAACATTTTACTCTCAAGGGAATTAAAAAGGATTTTACTTCCTTTTGAGAGTAAATTTGTATTTTTGTTCATATTTATAACAAAATATAAAAAAGAAGCGTACAAAAATTAGCGCCCCCTTGAAAAAATCAGCATTTTTGAACTGTAATCACTTTCAGACATTCTAATCAGAAAATGTTTTTTTACAGCAAAAGTCAATTTGGAATCTCAGCTTTCAGATTCTTTCGTTTAATTTTCTAATGAATGTCTTAAAGCTATGACAGTTTGAAAAGTGCTAATTTTATTAGAAGGGCCGCTAATAATTCTTGTACAGAGTGTATGATACTATTTCAATGAAAAAGTATACAAACTCAAAAGAAAAAGTTGAGAAAAAAAAATTTTTGTGTTACCTGGTAGAGTTGTTTTTGCTTCTGGTACAATTGATTCTGTTTCATGAGGTCGTCCAGTTCTCCTCTGTAGATACTCGGATCATCATCCGGGTAGGCGTTAGGGTGTCTCGGCGTCGATTGCGTCTGATAAGAACCAACATGAGGCGTCGGTAAGGTTCTCGAGTGAGGCGCGACGGACTTCTCCACCACGCATTCACTCGCGGACATACGACGCATTGGTACCTAAGAAATACACCAATCGAACAAGCAACGATAAATCGTCAAACCTGGCGACAACAATTCTCATGACGATTTATAGTTATCCCATTGGATCGACATTTGCTTTTTAGTACTGGATTAAAAAACGTTCAATTAGAAAGCTCAGTCACAATTTTGGTTAAATAGAGATAGAGAAGTGAGAGTGTGAGCACGCTCGTACACCCGACAAATACTCTTGGAACGCGGCAATCAATGTCTGCATGTAGAATTTTTTCTCACAAAATCGGACAATGCCCCTGTGATCATTTGCACATGACGCCAAAAGTTTTTCAGCTTTCTTGATACACAGAAGGAGAGAGAGACCCAACGAAATATCTTTCACGCTGTACCCAAACTTCGGCAGAAATATTGAAAAGCTTGTCCATCCTACCTTCCTTTTTATACAGTTTCACTTCATACTGATTTTTGATTTTTTTGTCTGTCTTAATATTTTTATTACCACGGTTGTTCAAACTCAATCAACTAATCAATCAACTATCAATCGATCTCGTAGAAACAAAAAGAAACATTACCAAAAGAAAGATTAAAAGAGTAAAAAATAAATAAGCAAAACACGAAGTTGTTCCACCCGAAATCCCAGAACTCGAAGAATCTGTGTGTGTGAGTGTGTGTGAGTTTTATTTTCTTTCTCTTTGCAACACTGTATATACTAATCATCGAATAGGCAAGCGAGTATATAAATAAGCGTCATCCAAAGTTTTATTTTGTTGTTGTTGTTTGTTTTTAGTTATAAAAGCTACTTGTCTATCAACTTGGTGTGAAAGCAATTAGCGAGCAGTTTCTACGTATCATCGAATTAAGCAGGACTTGTGTTTATGAATAAAAAGAATAAATAAAAGGAGAGAAACAAAAAAGAAAGATATATAACGTCTCTACACTGACACGTGCAGTTTTTCGGTCTCGGGCGGTTCACGTCGACGCGCTATCGTTACTCAAAACGTATTCAATTTGTCGATAGCGTCGCCGGATCAGTGGACCCATCCTTCGGTCTCCATCTCATTGCAACTTTCACGCTACTTTTGTCATCTAAAAGCTCTCTTCCATGCAGCAATTATAATCTGAGCGACCGGTCGGTCGGCTCTTTGATCTCAAACACAGCGAGCTTGACGAAAGGGAACGTCGCGCACTTTCGACAAGATCACAGACGAGATCGCAAGGCAGCCTGGGCCCATGCGCTCACCTGTTCTTGCTGCGAGTATTGTCTCCTGAGGACGCTGCTGCTACGCTGAAGCGGCAGGTTCTCCTTTTCGGCTGCGCTGTGCGCCCGCTCCAACTTCGGCCTCTTGTCCTGCGACTGTTCTGCCAGGCCCGACGATACTACAATGCCCTGCATGTCCTCCTGCATCCGCCTGAGCATTGCGTTATCCGCCGAATTCAAATTCGACTTCATCCACTGACCGCTCTTTGACAAAAGTTCTTGCTTCTTTCGACACACAATGCAAACCCATATTGACTGCAACGAGACAAACAAAATTATTCATTTAAAACATCTTTCATTCAAACAGTTTGTATGTTCAATGTTTCGTTGGACAAATTTTATTTTCGATTAAAACAAAACAAAAAAAAACAATGATTTGCACAGGATAAATTTGCGAATTGTTCACTTCAGGGTTTGATATTTGCCGGAGCTTGGCAGTGACATCCGATTGCCACCGATTCCTGGATGAAACTATTTTGCACAAAGCGAAAAGAAGAAGGCACAAGTTTTGAAGAGCCCTCGGCGCAATTGCCGAGCCAGCGATATGTCAAGGGCCTTCGTCGCCCTCGCGAATAGGCGTCACTGCAAACCGTGTGGCCTCAAATAGACGCGCCACTTTTGCAAATCATTTTCCGACCGTCATCCGGTCTCGACAATTCATTTGTATATCTATTTTTCCAAATTTCATCCAAACTTGCAATTGATTGGTAATACCGTTTTGTCGAGACTTTCCGGTTTTCTTTTGATTTTGAAATTTCCTAACATGGACAAAGAACGATAGAGGGGTTGAAATCAAGTAAAATTGAAGGAAGAAAAAAAATTTTTAATGTGTTTCGAAAAACTGCGCATTAGATGGAAAAAAGTAAATTCAAAGTTACGTGTTGGTTGTTGTCGAGTGCATCAAAGTTGAATATGTGAAGACAGGAAGGGTGGGAGAAGAGAGGGGAGAAGAAAGTTGGGTGCAATTTTTTATTTCCTCGAATGATGTTGGAAGGACAGGGTGTGCGCAGAGCGAGTAGTTATGCGAGCAACGTTAGCGGAGACACCATCAAGCCAATGCAAGTTGGAGTTTCAGACAACGGAGCCAACGATGAGTAGCATTAGTGCTCAGACAGCTCTTCAACCCAAATAGCGCCTACCTCATCGCACAAGAAGCGCCTGGATGCAACTTGTGTAACTCAAGTGCACCAACGCGCCGCAGTACAAACTTTTCGCAAATAAACGTTAGACAATATAACAATTATAATTAAAATTAATTCTATTTCGAATTATTTACAATGCAAGTTTTGACAATTAAAATTGATTAATAGATCAAATTAGATTAACAATATATTATTCTAGAAATGATATATTGATAATGTATTAGCCATATGTGATAACGACGAAAATATATGCATAATATATGGTCAATATATTGTTCATATATTGTCAATACCCCAATAACACATATACATCTAATATATATATAATATACGTATAAAGTATAAGAGAAAATTTATGGATATAAGTCCCACTAATATACGTATATATACGTATATATACGTATATATACGTATAATATACGTATATTAGTGGGACTTATATCCCTAAAATCTCTCTTATACTTTATACGTATATTATATATATATTATACTATATGTGTTATTGGGGTTGTTTGTTCCAGATTATTGAAACACGTCCATAAACTCTTGATTTTCTAATGTCAAATTGCGCAGAGGGTTTAATGTTGCCTCTCGTTGCAAATTGGTTGTCATAAAATTGGTTGACAGGTTAATTAAGTACTTTTACACGCTACACCCGTTTGTTACGCCGAGTGGAATTATTTAGCGCAAATCCGATTACACAAATCAGTTTCAGTTTTTATATCAACTGCGGGAAATTTAAAGCGTGATCGTGTGGTTTTCAATTCCTTTATCGAGTTGTACGAAAAAAAAAAAAAAAAATGATAATAATAATTAGCCGAGAGATTTCCTGCGACCGGACAAAAAGTTTAATTGGGCAGTTATAATTAAAAGGATCCATCGATTAAAAACAAACATTGAAAACGAGATATATATTTCGTTAATTATTTCATTATTCTTGGAGATTAATTTTTTAGTAACAGAAAAAATGGCGCTCGCACGTACGTGTTCGGAATAAACTTAAATATTAACTTTTTGTCGATTCGTAACGCGGTTTCAAGGTAATTGCATGTTTTATTGACTGCACTTAATTGAACTACTCCTCCATCGACATTTTAGATGTCGAAATGTTCGACCCCAGGAAAAAAATCGCTGATTATCCGTTTTCTATAGAGTGAGAAATTCGAGCATGTGTTTCCATCTTTCTTTTTTCTTATTGTTATCATCACCGACAATTGTTCTAACTTTTTTCCCGACAGAGTTGGATGTCCTCTAGAAGCCTCTGTATTTTAGGGAAAATAAAAGGAGATTTGTCAAAAGTCGATACAGGGGCGAAAAATTATCGCAGTTTTTTTTTCACCGGACAAGAGTAATGTGCGAAATTTGTTAGAACGAAGAATGATAATGTGAAATTTTGGAAATAAAAGAAAAAGGAAAAAATATAAAAGGACAATTGCATAAGAATTAGATATATATTGCAATTTTACATTTTGTGTACAATTGTTTCACAATTTGAAGAATGTTTGAAAATTTTGAACTAAGACGTGATACACACTGTATAAAGTTGAGTGTAAGATCGATGCCGGTATCTGAGTGTCAGATTTTACGATCGAAGGGGTCGTAAAACGAGCTAAACGTGGTTTCGTAGATGATGGCCAGTCGTCAAAAGGGAACTTACATTTTGGTTCACGGACACGTGCGGACAAAAGTTTTTCCTGCCGGAAAACGTGTTATTCTTTTCAATACACTTTTTGTGACCAGTCTGTATCTATTATGTATCATTCTTTGAAAAAAATATAAAATATAATCATTCCGCCACAGTTTGTTTTAAAAGTATAATCAAATCAAATGGAGAGCAATGAAATGAACAAAATGAATGAAAACGATTTGAAAATGTGACGTTCATCCTCGGAATGTTGCTCTGAAGCATTCGTGAGAAATTCGAACGTTTGCTCAACGGAATTACAATTTACACGTTGCCACAAAGTTTGATCCCAAGACACGCTAAACTGATCTAAACCAAAAATGGTATATTTGCATGCCAAAATGCACCCCTTGATTTAAATCCAAAAGCGCGATGGAATTTATTAATTTACAATAAAGTTATACCCGCCCCGCATACTCTTGGTGCGCATTTCCATTTCAATGTTTATTCATTTATTCGAAGCTTGGAAAATTCAAGCTTTCTGATGCGCACATTACGATTAACCCTTTAAATCCAGCTATATAATGTAGTGCGAAAAGCGTTAAAAATCATGAGTTTACCTCAAATTATTGAAGTGAATTGAATTTTAAAAATATTATGTTTTTCATTTATAATTAATCAAGTCTGCAGCTCTGTTAATAAAATGAGGTATCTCATTATTTGGGAGCAACTGGTGTATTTTGTAATGGATAAATCATTATTTAAAAAAATACACAAAATGAGATAGAATATGGTTCATCATGTTTTATAAATAATTTTCAAAATTGTCTAGAATTTATTAATTAAATTTACTAAAATTCATGGTAAATTTTTTTCTTTTTTTCTAAATATCCATTTCCTTTATCTCAAAATTGTTCATATTTAGAGAATAAAAGAAAAATAAATCTACTTTGTTAAACCAGGAAGAATAAACCTCATTTTTTAGTCGATCGCTTTTTTCTTTGCCTTCGAACTGTGTATATTTTTTAAATGACTTTTTATCGCAGTTAATATTTTAAACGGAAATCTGATACGTGACACCAAGGCGTAAATTTCATGTTTCGGCAAGAATTTTGCACGCAAAAAGAGACTCGTGGAATATAAATGGGGTCAGAATTCATATAAGTGTTCATTTATAATGCATCAATTTCGATTATTTATTGTTCTTGTAACACTTGCAATACCTACAGATTTGAAAAAGTTGATCACATTTTTGGTTATGACAGTATTAATTATTAAGACTTGAATCAGATCGACGACAATGGTTAATTTTATACTGGACTGAAAACGAACATTAGGGGAAAGGGGAAAAAAGTGAATTTCAGATGAATAAAAATTCACTTGCTGAAAGTGGAAGCTCACAAATGCTATGGACAATATTCGATTGGATATCAGAAGGAGTGTAATTTCATTTGCTTTACAGGAAAAAGGACAGTTTATTCGAGGATTACAAGCGAGTAGAATTGTTGTTTCAAATCGGATCTCAAAAATTAATAAAAATCATTGTTCCCATAAAAGTTGCCAATAAGGAATTGGATTTAAACTTTTTTATTGGATAGGAAAGATTCTTTTTTTGCATTGCATTTTTGTAGTTTCTTTAATTCAATATACCATGATACCCAAGAAGTAAGAAACAATTTAAATTTAGCATTATAATTTGTATAATTCGTACTTTTTCCTCCATTGAATTCTAAAGTCGCTGAAATACAAGAAATTGAAGTATGATTATTGCCCCGCAAAGAGTGGATATTGTTCTTTGAGAAAAAAAGTCACTTTGAGCAGTTATAAAACTTCAGTCTCTTGAAATGGTCGGGAACGATTAATAAGTCTTTTTTGTACCATTTAAACAAGGTATTTTTTTCCATCCGTCTTTTTCAATCTTATTGACATTGTGTCTAAGTGTTTGATAAGTTTAATCTAATAATAAACAAAAATTAAAATCTTGAAAAGAAAAAAAAATCAATTCAGATTTTTATTTCAATGAAAATATTTATACCAAAGACATTATGAAAATGGATAGCAAATTTGAAATAGGAAACGGTGTGGGGTGAATATGTTCTGATTTGAAAATCCATCAGATGTCAAATTAACGTCAAACTTTAATGTTGTGAGATGTTTGAAAACGAACGACCGAAGATCGTGAAAAAATTGTATGAATCTTGCTTAATCTCGACTTTTTTGAAAGCTCTTAAAAAATTCACCAGCCCTTCAATGTTCATTTTCGGCTTTTATGAATTTCAAAATGTTAACAACTTTAAGAACCAATGAGATGAGTCTATAAATTCTGAAACTGTCGTGTGACTCCAAAGAGCTTACCTTACAGAAAAAAAAACGATGCATTCATCCATATTCGCCGGTACATGAAAATTAACTATGAAAATGATTCTTCCCGCAGACATATTTTGCCGCCTCGAAAAAAGTTTATTCCAAATTAGGTAATAAGAGCCCAAATGTATTCAATTGTACCGCCTGCCATTATGTTAATTTTTCCACTGTTTTTAAGATAACGGGGAATAAAAACTTTTCATCCGTGGGTTTTTCGCTCCGCAAAAAAATGTAGGTTTTGAAAATGGAGGAAAAAACATGCCCGTCACCTGCTCTGTGGCACAATATTTTATATTTGATTCTTTTGATTAAAAAAATCTGTCTTTCCCCTTTGGCTATCAGCACGAATTTCATTTTTATCGTCTTTGTTTTGTGTCGGTTATCGAAACATTATTTTTACTCACGGGGAAATTGGAGGGAAAGATTTCCGCCGTCAAAAATGAAACACGAGAGACCGCAACTGGCAGTATACAATCTTGGTTCGATTACGACTCGGTTTCAATTTCTCCGGGCTGAATTTTTGGTTTTAATTTCGTGGAAACTTACTCTGTTATAACAGAGTAACCAATGGTAAATTATAGTATTTCTACCTGTCAAGGAGATTGAACAATTTTTTATCGTACGATGTAGGGTTATTAAAATTCATGTACGGGAACAATTTTTGTTAATTGATAAATCTAAAGTGATTGAAAAAACGTACAGCAATATCAGAAAAAATTCAGAATGAATTGAAAAAAGAAAAAAAAAAGAATTGAATTTAAAATGTGAAATGAAATAAAAAAAGCAAAGAGTGCTTAAAAGAGGGAAGGAACTATTGGAACGGTCGACATGATTTGGATGAAATGACACATGAAAGTACACTAAATCGTCTGATCAATTCACGCTTGCAAATACATCACTCCATCGCCGGTAGCGGTCTGAGTGTCACTGACCTATAAAGTCTCTCCATTCGGCCACTTGCCAACTAACGACGTATTTATTGAATAAAATTACAAGATCTGAAAAGAGAAAAGAAAGCGTCATTTGTCCACGACTGAATTCAATAAAACAAAAGGAAAAAGGGAACAAAAAACGGAGTTGACGCTTTTCTCTGTCGGCAACTCTCTTTTTATTCAGTTTTTGAAAATAAGATAAAATTAATTTCCGACTTAACGTCAATTTTTTCAATGCTTTCAACCAGTCATTACTTTTTTAGTTAAAGAAAAGAGAATTAAATAAATCGGTTTTTCAGATGAAAAGAAATGATATTTCTAATAAACGGCCGTCGTAAAGAACAAGACTGTAATTTTGGACTGCTATTTTTATTGCGTTTCTGGTGGTTGTGTATAAGGTACACGTGTTTTTGAGTATGAACGAAATCCTGAGATGACCTACTTGTAAGGCGGATTTATACGAATTTTGTCTCGCTTGTTTAATATCGTTTAGTTTTTTTCTAAGTGTACAAACATTCGTCTTTCGTCAAAGAACGAAATTCATTGTTCATTAATTTGAAATTCAACTCATCTTCTTCATTTCTTTTTCCTATTTACACCAATTCAGCGAACAAGTGTATTTGATTGCAAATCAAACTTGGACAACAATTAATATTTAAATTATATCAAATCAACGAAAATTTGTATTCAATAGCTTAGGGTGGGAGAGGAATTGAGAGAAAATCTTTTGTTATTGAAAACAGAACCGAAGCAGTGAATTGCCCGGCATTATTTTGCACTGCATTTGACTGAGAATATGACGTCTGCTTCGATGTATAAGTGTTCTAATGGTATTGAATTCCATCGCCTCGTATAATCTGATTCATTCTCTTCAGTCAAGCTTAATTTCAATTTCCAATTTATTCCTTCTATGATATCTGATATGCGGCCTGGTAATCAGGGTGAATTAGGACCCTCTTTCGAGCTCCCTCGTGAGTTCTTAGAAAGGACAATCGTTTCTCTCATTACACTGAGTATAATTACTTACTTTTCTTCCTTGATTCATCCAATTCATAATCAAAGAATTATCTTGTAATTTTTGTTTTCATGGTATGAATCAAAGAACAATTGATAAAAACGAGTAGGATGTAAAATATCGATGTAAATTTCAGTTTCAATTAAAAAGTTTATTTTTTATTTGTATCCAGTATGGGTTTTAATTTTTTCATCTTGTTTACCAAATATTGTTTTTATTTTTTTTCTAATATAAAAATATATTAACATACGAATCACACATAGCTTCGCAAGCGAATGAAATAATAGAAATCAATTTAAATCAAATTTATTTTTACTTCAATGTAAAACGTGTTGGTTTACATAGAAGAGGATTAATTTCCCTTTAAAATGTATTCTTGAAAAAGAAAATTGAATGGAAAAAGGATTGAATTATATAACATAAACTCAGTTTACGCCGAAATTGTTTTTAGATGCAGTTTGATAATCGAGTAAAACTTTACAATAAAATGTGTAAATCGTTCATTAAGCAAGTGTTACCGGCACTTTTTTGATTATTATATCAGAACCCGCAGAATTATTGAACAGCTAAATTATTTAAAAGCAAAAATTTGATTTTCAATTTTAGTAACGGAAAATATCAGACAAATTCAGCTATTAGATAGGTCGTCGCTCGCGAATACAAACGTGAAGTTTTACACTCGTGGACCTGTTCGGTGCATTAACACTCAAGTGAATGTTATTACATCATGTTGAAATAGCCTTTGCAGGCCTCCATCACATAGCTCATTATTACCTTTTAACCATTCAACTCGGATTCTAGAAACACGGATAGAAAAAAAAACATCAAAATTTACTGTGATCATTGTAAACCGCGGACCGTAACATCAAACGCAATTTTCATGCGATTCGTGGGAAACTTTATTATCGATGGAACATTGTTTAGTAAATTATGACTAAACTTTATCGTGAACATTTTAATTTCTTTATGAAGCTTTTGTCATCTGCGCTTTGCTGAGAATCATAGTAAATTGAAACATTCTCTAAAATAACCCCCTAAGTCGACTTAATTGTTCGAAATAGTTTTCAATTTTGAAATTTCAGTATCGATCACCGGCAGGTCATTTAAATTGCAATAAATTACCATATATTTTTCCAATCTTCGAAAACCTGTCGAATAAATAGTTTTAAAAGTGTAGATTTCGAAAATGGTTTCTGTAAAAACCTCCTAAAAGTCGACTTGGTTTGTTATTTCAGAGAATGCTTCAATTTTAATGTACTTTTTCTATCCGTGAATGTGACATGTGTAATTATAATATTATGCCTCCATAATATTACAAAATCATTTGACTAAAAAACGTACTCGAATCGATCAAAATATTTATTCGGACCAACTTCTAAAACAAATTCTGCAAAACTGCTGAAAATAATTTTCAGTGCAACTTTGCTCCTCTTGAACAAACAATTTTTATCAGTTTTTAAGAGATCAGTGCAACGAGCAAGTTTCAATTCGCCCACACACAACTGAATAAGGAAACGATAAAAAAACTTATCTTCAGTTTAATAATTTCTGGTTGATTAAAGTTTTAGATATGATCGGTGGATTCAGTGATTCGGTTATTTCAAATTGTTTTAATTGAAATTGAAATGGAAAAATCAGATTGCAACGACAGATCACGTTGTGGTCCAAATTTTGCTGTGATTGTTTATTTGGCGTTTATTTGCGTTTGAGTATTATGACGCGATCAATGAAAGGTGTAAAGTCGTAAAGCCGTGTTGCCGACCATTGACCATCGTGACACTTTGTATACCGACGCAGACTATACTAATGCGAACGAGATGGCAGCGGTATACGAGCAACACTAACACGATTTGGTTCGCCTTAATGGAGTTACGAGATGTTCAATAGTTGCATCCGTGAGTGCAACTCTGTCGTGCCGACAAAAATACGACTCCCTTTCACTTCACTCAGTTCGTCTTAACTTTTACAACATGACAGAATAATCACGCAAGGGACAGCGGCGTCTGGAAACAATTTTAGGATTATACAAAATTGCGATTAAAAAAATGAAAATAAGTTGACGAACAATTTGGGGACCATCAATCAAATGTTGTGAAACATTTTCAAAAACTTTAATCGCGACTTTCCAATTCCCCTATTTAAATTCCAAGTTGGAAGAATGTGTTACTTCGCGGAAACTTTTATGGCGCTTTACTTTTTTAAGCGCATTTTTTTTGTCCGTAAATATTGATTCCCAGGCGGAAAACTAATTGGTAGAAAGTTTTGCGAGTCAATTTTTCAACTCCGTCAGGTTCTCCACGTGTGCCCCAAGTTTGCCATCTCCTGTGAGAATGAAACTTTCACAAACCCTGTACAAGATGTAAATAAAATTCTTCGACAGAGATTTTTTTTGTCATTTCTCCAATCATTAAAAATGAATCTTTAATAATGAGCAGCAAACATCCATTGTATGCGGATGGAAAAATAAAATTTTATTTTTTTTATGTTTGCTGAGGGGGAGAAAAAAATAAGCACAACGTCTTTGCCATGTCAATAATCGGGTTTATTATCGCGCGGGAGTTATGATTATTCACGATGCAGTTACTTAGATATTGCCAGCTAGAGTGCCACTTGCAGAACGAGCGATTGTAAGCCCTCCACCAGCGACATAACAGTCCATAAGAATTTTAATGTAAACAACCCGTTGAGCTGCGATTTTGAAGGCGAATAAAAGTTCGATCCGGGGCAGTGCGCGAGGAATTAATTAATTTTTCATCCGGCTGTTTGACGGGTCCCGCGCAGAGTGTTTAGTAGTTGCAGTTAAAACAATACTTTAAACTGTTGAGAGGGCACTTTAGAAACGGGTAATGGTGAAGTTTTGTTCTCATTTACGTTTATTGTCTCGGACAGGCGAGACGAAAATGCACATTATCAAGTTGATAACGCTGCTTCTCTCTGTCTTTTTATTCGTACAAATTAAAAGTTTCGGTATTGTTTAATGAACAATTAAATGCCGTTATGTTTTGGGATAAACATTTGTACTTTGGATTATTCAGTTGAACTAATTTGATGCACATGGCCCAATAGAATTAATTCGCAAATATTTTCGTTTTGTGTCTCAAGTTTTGTCAATGACATTTCGGATAAAATTAAATCAACGTGGAATTAAATTAATGCGAAATTTTCAATCGGTGGGTTGTCAAAGTTTCAATAGGATGGAACGAGACTTTAAAGTTGTTGAGTTGTTTTGCACACACGTCTCCGAAAAGTGTATACTCCGCGTGAAGAACAAAGTGGTATCGATTCAGATTTAGTCCGACAGTAGTGCAGCGAGTGAGGTCAGACGTGAGATTGAACGAGAAAAAGAAAAGCTACGCGCGTGACATATTCGGGTTCCCTTTTTCTCATATCATTTTTTCTGCTATCGCGTTTCCGAGATCTCGCGCCTTTGCAATTTCTCTACATCCCGGAATTATTCTTTTTTTCTAGTCTTTTCAAAGCTTCGGAGTTATTTTTAAATCAAACTTTTTTCTACATACAGAAATTAAGATCTGAATTAATTTTTGATGAAGATAAAGCCCAATTCAATCAACTGCATATATAGATTCTTAGAAGAATTGCTTATAAAAATCGAAGGTTCTCACAACACAAGAGAATAGAGACTATTTAAAAAATCCGTTTCGTGAATGAACCATCGGATAAAATGTAATTTTCCTCTAAAAAAAAGAACTATTAAACATTTTTAAGCTCGGAGCAAAATGTAATTTGAAATTCCATCGAATTAATTAAATCCCAAACTAAAATTGAGAGGCGAAGTCGAATTTACTTTTCTTTTTTCATTGCTCTGTTTTTTCTTTGTTTTAACACAACGCTCAGCAGCAATAATAATGCCGCACGACGTACAAACTTATCGCAAAAACATCGTAACTTGTTGAAATCGCATGAAAAATTGTGACCCTTGATAAAAGACGTTTGTGTTTTGTGGATTTTAATTTGCCGAGAAAAAGAAACATTTTTTTTTCTCATAGAAAACACGAATTATGAATGCGCAGTGAAAAAAAAGTGTAATTAATTTTTGTTGATTCTTGTTCTCTCGTGTTTCGCGTGAGTTTGTAACGTCTTTGTCTAAAAATTTCCATTTTGATCAGCCAAACCACCGTAAGAAGTATTTTATACTTATGAAAGTTTACAGCCTTTTAAGTTGATACAAAAAATATTTTGATTTAGTGCAGTACAAGGTTTCAAGCTGTATAGACCGCGTCATAAATTCGCCCATCAAATATAAGAGTGTTATTTTGAAATGAAATGATTAGGATTTATTTTTTTTGAAAATTGAATAAGCAGCTGAAAAGCAATTTTATGACTTTGTTTAATATTCGGATTGAATTTTGTTTTAACAGCACAAAAAATTGGACAAATTGACACTGCTGAAAATGTTGATATTAAAATTTTTAATTTTAGATTGAAATTCAAATTTCAATTATCCAAATAATTTGTCCAAAAAAGTGGAAAATTTCATACTACTGAAAATGTTGATGTTCAACATTTTAATTTTAGATTGAAATTCAAATTTGAATTATCCATAAATTGTCCATAAATTGAAATTCATGTAAAAATGTTATCAATATGAGTCTTGTATGAATTGTGAGTCCGAGTGAGCCCACTCTATCAAATGTCGCAGAGTGCACATAGGTTACGTTCACCGTTTCATAGGACAGCAATAATTATTGTCGATAAATCATTCAACTTTGAATCGACAATAAAATGTGAAACTGTAAATAAAAATACAGCTTTTGCCATGCCATTTTTCTTATCACCACCATCTCAT
Source organism: Trissolcus basalis (assembly GCA_025266255.1). Lineage (NCBI taxonomy): Eukaryota > Metazoa > Arthropoda > Insecta > Hymenoptera > Scelionidae > Trissolcus > Trissolcus basalis. Next base: position 2,973 of record JAAMPD010002034.1, on the reverse strand, counting down.
TTTATCAGCGACCATAACGCTGAATCCGCCCTCCGAAAAGTCGCATTTTCCATAAAACTGAAAATAAAATTGCGAGAGCCGTCGAAAAATCGATGCTCGAATCAAGTCTGCCATCTCAAAAAGTGCCTTTCTAATAAGTTCGATTCTTAGTTTTAAGTCTAGTGTTATTTTTTGTCACGGATTTTTTCATCCTGTATTATAGATCGTTCGACCGAAGTATTCGAAGCATTTTGTATGTACGTTAAGGAGAAAATTTATCACACGGCATTACTTCCGTTGTACAGTTTAATACTTCCAGGAACACATACAAGAATAGCACATTGATAGTATTAACTCCGAATCTCAAATTGGTTTGCTTTTGTAATAATGGTAGCGGAAATTGAACAATGGAAAAATATATATACAATACACTCACTTGTTAAACCAAAACAATGGGTAAAAACTTTGGTCAAACATTCAAATTAAAACCATAATATTCGAACTTGAATAGATCGATGCATCGAATCAAAATTGAAATTTGTGATTGAATGAACACGAAACAAAGTTTTTCATTCATATTGTTTTGTTATCTTTCATCAACCAAAGATCATGCTTTTAAAGTCAATTTTTTCATTCCTTAAATTTGCATTTTCAAACGGCTTATTTGACCTTATTTATGATTTCGTGACCTTGTCATATAACCAATGATATGCAAGTGTTAACTACGATCTTAATATCCTTTTGGAATGGCAAATCTGGTCAGTGGAACAAAGCCAAACTAAACATGACAAGACCTAAGTTATATTTTCATAAATATTTATGAGACGAAAATGGCCGCACGAATTGCCGCGCTTTTAACCCCGTGGATATCAGAGAACGCGATTTTTTCATGCTCTCAAGTTTTGTTTTTGTTTGACTTTTCATCCAGGCTGATGAACTTTTCCTCGAACCAGAAGAACCATTGTGGCTGTAAAGAAAAAAAAATGCAAACTCTGTCCTGCTGAAAACGAATTGCAGCTTTCAAAAACTAACTTTGATGATTGACATTTTTTCTCCTTTTCTTCTTTTTTTTTTTGATGTCAATAATCTAAAGGTACCGCATAAATCTTTTGAGCTCTGTGCGATTTCAATATACACGGTAAACAATTTTTACCGGTCAAATGCAGTATTGAACGTTTGTGATTGATTAAATTGATGTTTTGATTGCAAAGAAATGTTGATTAATTAATTAAATCGAAATTTCTAATTAAATTTTCATCACGCTTTGCAATTACTTAAGAATTATCGAATCCTACAACTCAGACAAACTTGGTAGAGATAAATTTTTTTCATTCCTATTATTCGCTTACAACGAGGACATTTCACATTTTATATTATAAAAGAAGTTGATAACATGTAGAAAAGTCAGAGTGCAGGTCAGAGATTATGAATGTGACTTTTCATGTGACAACTTTTTTAGCTGACAACGTTTTGTTTCGTTCATTAAGCTCTTTAGCTGCAAAATTAAATTGAAAATTATTTGTCGAGTTGTTGTGTTCAATCATATCCTAACTTGTTTGAGGGAGAACGAAAACAGTCCCCAAATGTATGAAATAATAACCTTTCGGTCGAATAAATCCATACATCCATTCTGTCCTCCTTTTCAAATTAAAATAGCCTTTCAAACTATACGAAAAATGCTGGCCGGCTGGAAACGTTGAATTTTTGAACGGATTATACATTTTTTTTTAATATCAAAATGTCATGGGCAACGCATTTTGTAAAGCACGCTCGTACATATCGCCGATATTCAATATACATTCCGTAGATATAAAATTAGTCTGCACGCCCGAGAATTCCGTGAGCTTTATTATTAAACATCGACGCGCTCTTGTGTGCGGTTTTATCAAAATTTATCTCGGAATTGTTATTGTCGTCATTGCAGCAAGCGTATGATAAAAACATGCGAGAACACAACATTTTTCAGTAGTAATAAATAAGTTTCGTCCGACATTAACAACAACGTAAATTAACGTGCGCCATGCAAATTATTTTTTATTATTTCGTATATCTTATGCAATGGTGAAAAATTAACCTGCTTATAAATTTATATCCATTAAAATGTTCTAAAACGCTGTTTTGCTTTTCATTCTAAAATGAAATGTTTCGGAATATAAAAAGGGATACTATATTTCATTTTAGTTTCACAGTTTTGATCCTTGTAGAAATATAAAAAGGAAATTAAATATTTTTTAAGTTGAAGGTCTCCGTTGAGACATAATTACGTTTTAAAGACTGAAAAGTGTATACTTAGAAAAGAATGGTCGAGACAATACCTCGCCAGCTCGGACAAACAAACTGATGTAAGAAAGACAGAGATGATGAGTGAGTGTCCAAATAAGAGAATTTACTCTGACTTTTGAAACTGAGTCAAACAATTTGAAAAACAGATATAAAATAAACAAACAAACGAAAAACATTTTCTTTGAATCATAAGTTTTATTGTCCAGTTTGGAAGTGATAATCTCTGAGTAAATTAAAAATGTTTTTTATGATCGTCAACAATGTGAGATCCTCTTTTGGTGATTTCTTTTTAATTTGTTCCACTTTTATTATGATCATTAAGATATAAAATCTGGCTCATAAACGATGAATTTTGACGGGCGTTAATTTGATATAACACATTTTCTAATAAGTAATTACGTTGTAATTTCTTTCTTTTGCAGAGAGACGACGTGATGAAAAGGATTAAGGGCAGGCTTGATCAATTTTCGCCGGAGCCTATCATTATGACCGGTTTTAACGTGTAAAGTTTGCAGCACACACAGAACTTTCCAATTTATATTTGTTGTAAGTGAAAATTCATGAACAATGTAACGGTCGCTACGCGACGCGTTAGAAATTTCACGTAAGTTCTCGAACTGCCCGCTTCGCGCAGCCAACGAGCTCCGACTGGCGCATATCGGTAAAGGTTAAAATTTTTTTGTATGTCATAGCGAGATCGTATCGAGACAG
>JAAMPD010002033.1:0-17843 GCA_025266255.1 Trissolcus basalis | reverse complement strand
AATATGATGAATTTGCCAAAGTTACAGCAGGTTGAATTTGGCCTATTTTTTTACTACGGCTAGGGTGCCTTTTTTTTTTTTCAGCAGTGTATATTGTCAATCTATTGATAATATATGGACAATATATGATCTTTTTTACTAGGGCAGTGTTAGCGGATGCAACTTCTACAGTGCAAGTGAGTGGTTGAAAACGGAATTTAGCATCAGGAGTCGCAGTTGGGCCTAAGGCCTCGTATGGAATTTCGATTGGTCGTGACAGACGACGTGTTTCAGCTAACATATATACTTGTATTTGAATCCAATTTTCAGTTTCTTATATTGAAACATTAAGATAATGATAACTGGATGCAGGTGTTGATAATAGATTCAACCGCCTTATAAATAGCAAAAAAATTAACTATAGCAATATATGTATGTAATACAGTACCGCGTAAATACCACAACACAATCGGCCTAAATCGAACAAAATGATGAAAAAAAACATGTAAAATCCATAGGTAGACTGGATGTTCTTAACAAACCTTGCGAAAGAATCAGAAAAATTAGTTTAAAGCAACCGTCATGTTCATTTGCAAATTTTAATAGGTATTCTCATAACTAACAATTTTAATTTTTGATACTCTCGTACAAACAATCGCAGCTTGTTGAGAAACGTAAAGTAATTATCACTCTTACTTCGACAACATTCACCATCGATGAAATGACTGATATCACATCTAAGCAAAAAATGCAACATTTTTCACGTGTTTCTATTTATTCATTTTTTTTGTTTGTTTTTGTCTTGACATCATCATCACCTTAGTAGCATCAATTTAAATTTGCCAAACATGATGTAGGTGTGCAACATGATATCGCTAGATGAATTAAGTATGAAAAATGTTATTTCAACAACTACAACATTCATGATCTGAAAAAAAAACAAGTTTTTATTTAATGAAATTGATATGATTAGTTTCATGATGTAAGAAAATATATTTACACGAATCATAGTATTGGTAAGGGGTAAGCCATAAGTGTCCATTCCAATCAACGCTTCGATATATCCCATATCGTCGGTATAAGAAAACGCCAATCTTAACGGTGTTAAACTCCAGTGTACTCCCTTTAAATGTATTCCAATTAATTTACGAAAATCAATTTTTGCCATTCTTGTCTTTCTGATTTCAATAAAGTGAGCGGTGATTGCTTTTCTATCGTGCAGTCTAAAACTCGTTTCCATAATTGTAATTAATATTAAATTCACCACTGTAAATTAAACAGTAACAAATCACCCATTAAAAGAATATTTATTAATGATAAACCCTAGTAAAAAAGATCATATATTGTCCATATATTATCAATAGATTGGCAATATATTGATAATATATTGACCATATATATTTTAATATTTTTCATATATGGACTGTATATTGGCAATATATTAGCAATTTTCCAGAAAAATCAATATATTGTTCATAGATTGACAATATATTGTCTATGTATGGTCAATATGTTGTTCATATATTGTCAATACATTGAAAATACATTGACAATATATGTTTTATGTATGGACAATATATGATCCTTTTCACTAGGGAAAGGAAGCATATTAAAGATCATATGCCTTACGTGAAAATATTAATACAATCTTGTTGTAATTTTTGTTGAATTGTTTCTTTATAATAATATTGTCACTTCTTGGAGGCACATTCCAAAACTCAAACATTTCATCATTCAATCTTTTCCTCTAAATTGAACATGTTTTATCCCAAATAAAAATTGGTAAAGTGCTTCATAGTATATGCAAAAACAAGTAGGTAATATCGTACAGGGTAAAAATAATAATTTGAATATACCTTCTGAGTGACGCAGATATTGAATACAAATTTGAGACTTCCCTGGTACCAATGTAATCTCTTCACTATCAGTAATAAAGTGTTTCGTCTGTTCAGATACACATTTAGAACAATTTGCCCGCATAACTATATTGTCAATTAATTATTGGATCAAGTGAAAATGAAGTATTTTAAACTTTTTACATCTTACTTGAAATAAGCTGCGCTTGATAACAATATGAAAAAGAATAAGACATTGTATGAACTTTGAGTAAAGAACAGGTCCATCGGGCCAAATCCCGGTTAATGAGAAAACCAATTGTAAACCGAAAAACCCTTTGCTGTGGTTGATTCTGCGGTCAGCATTCATAATAAAATTTGAAGGAAAAACAAATTTTATATGTATTTTATCTGAAAGTATAGTTTTCACAAATATTTGTTCAACTTGCACATAATGCGAAAAATTAAGTGTACAATATTTCTTTTATATCTAATCAAGAACGAGAATAAAAAAATATCTAATCAAAGTTTTTTACTTGTATATGCAATAGTGAATCAATTATTTAAGAGTCGAAAGTTAAAATGTTGAACAGAAGTTAATTTTTTTTATAATGGAAGAATAAAAAAAAAAAACTATCATGTGCACTAATTCATAATGCATGGTTGAGCAGCACTACATTTAATATAAAAACATTTTACACCTCTGCACGCACTTTATCTGAAGGGAAAAAATAAACAAAGTAAATTTCAAAGTTATAAGTTTGAAATAGTAGAATGAAATAAAAAAGTAATAAAATAGGTAAATAATATTGCACGCTATACAGAAAACAGGCACTCTGATAATAAATGAATATACGAAGGTATAGTATCAGATGATCAAAAGGTAAAAGTGTTTTTCTATTCTTTGTGTGATATCCAACGAAGAATCACGGTAAGTTTTGTCATACTAAATCTTCTGATGCGATATTTGTATTTGAATTTCTTTTATCATAACATCTACGCTGCTGATGCTTAGGATTTTTGCTTACTTACTTACTTTGCTTACTTATTTGTATTTTTTTTTTTTCTATTTTGTGAAAATTCACAGTATAAGCTTTTATTTTCACGCTATACCCTCCTTCAGGGTATAGCGTGAGGCTATACCCTCCTTCAGATTCAGATAATTTCGATAATCGATTTTAAAAACAAGGTTTATTTTCGAGAAAAAAGTTGTCAGAATTTTAGATTTTTTATTGTGCAGGTAGGTATAACCCCTTAAGATGCTTCATTTTTCCCTTGTAATAACACAAATCATCGTTTCAATCAAAATAATTTAATATTCAGTACCTATTATTTTTAATTATGTAAACATTCTTTAATAACGCATTCCTTTGATGTGTAATCAGAATTTCAATTTGCGTTATTCAATAGCGATGCACAAAATTTTTCCGACATAATATTCGAATGTTGAGTGTAATAAAATAAAATTGTACATTTAAGTTAAATAGATAAAAACATGCTCAACCATAATGTGATTTCAATTGTTTTTATTATTGTATCATATTATACCACGTTCTGTAATGGACACTTGATCGATGAGTACAGTAAGAATTATATTTTGTTTTATTTAAGTAATAAATAACCGTTATTGTATTTATAGATTAGAAAACTGTAACAAAATTTTATGAAAACTTGAATTCAATTACAGAAATGGATGTTTACGAAACTTACGAAAAAGATATGTACAGATTTAAAGTAGGCAAAATGGAAAAATTTTACGAGTATTTACAACAACTATACGACCTATTTTTCAATCAAGCAACAGAATTATATGAGGTTATGACTGAATTGATGGATATTTACGATAAATGTGATGCTTCATTCCAGTTTTTACGAAATATCCACAACTGCATCGTCAAAGAATTTGTACGTCTAGGTGAAGCATGCATAACAAAAGAAAAACAAATGATTAAAAAAGTAGAGAATACTGATGCGAAGACGTGCTACAAGGATCTGCAAGAATGGGTTCGGATATCAAAACAAAATGCTATTGACACAATAGAAAATAAAAATTATTGCTCAAAGGCTAGATCAGATTATGCAGAGTTGAAACCGGTGGCGGAAATATGCGAATCATATTTTTGGAACGAGAACGATATAAAAAACGGTTTTATAAGATCAAGGAATAACATATTAAAAAGTGTTATCGAATTTAATAGAAATGTTGCCTCGAAGTTGAATGAATACGTTAACGAAATGTTAAAGATGCAGATAATAAAATCTCCAAAGAAAAAAATGAAAGCATACTCTGAAGATTTTTTATCGGACACTCATACAGAGACTTTATTTCATATTGCACCTTGGGAGGATCAACTTAAAAATTTGAGACCCGTACTCAAACAACGATTTGATGAATTTGAATACTATCAAAAGAAATGTGACCAAAGTAACCAACTATTACAGTCAACTTTAGAAATAATGGAAAATGACAAATTCCCATTAACCAGTCAAGAATTGATGCTGAATTTCACCAACGCTCAAATTCTTCTTATCCAAAATGACTGTAAGTATTCGTATATGACCCTTTTTATATACTTTCTTCAGGCTGGGTACTTTTGTATTTAAATGAGATTATTTATTGAGTAAAACTTTATTTATCTGGATCGCGTAATGATTGTATATATACGACATCAGATTATTGGGATATGGGAATGGTATTCAAATGTTATTCATAGTATGAACAAAAAGTTTATATTATACATTTTCATATACATTTAGAGAAAATTATAGAAAAAAATGAAAAAAACAAATCTTAAAATACTATTCTTTTAGAATGTCAAGGATTTTTTTGATGATTTTCAAGTGATTTTCACGTTTCGTAAGAATAAACTTTTTGATCAGCCATTTTGAAATTGAAAATGTTGTTGACGTGTTGCACCTAAACTAGATAGTCAATATTTTTTAAACTTTTTTCCAGTAATCTTCAATATTTAGAGTTAGTTATGGTAGTTTTTTTTAATCTATATAACATCTCGTTTGATCAAAACAAAAAATTTCTTTTTTGACACCGACGAAGCATTTTTGAATGCCCTGTCCCGTCCCATTGCTTTGAATATTTGCGATTGAACGCAAAGTCGATTCCTCCTGCGGAACTTCGTCGATCGAGATTAATTGTTCAACGCAAATACTAAACTGCGAACGAGCGTATAAATTTTTAATAATACCGTCACGACTACCCAGGCGATAAAAACCGTCGTCAGTTTTGTCTAAAATTACCGCCAAAATGTTTCGCGCATCACCCTTCCCGCGATAGACATCTGGTACCGGTATGCGAACTGTTGCACCGACAAATGCTTCTATTTGACGATTGTTTGACATCGATTTTATCTTTTTCGCTTGAATCTCTAAATCCTCAAGTGCAGATTCTCTTTCACGCGCAATTCTCTTTTTAGAAAAGCATAAATAACAATATTTTTTTTCTTTTGTACAAAATTCGTGAATAGAGTTGGAACAGGTGGCACAATTTTTTCTTTGCAAACTTTCATTCGCGGAGTTACAATCAATACAAACTAATTCTGCAGGACTTTGAGGACTTTCCAATTCTGCGCTGATGATGGGTTCGATGATCTACTAGTCCAAATAAACAACGCAACACTTTATATGTTATTCTTATGGGAAGTGTTGCGTTTTTTATTTGGATCAGTGTATATACGAAGTTTTTGATAAACCCCTGATGGCGGTTTTTACAGAAACAAATTATTTTATGTTCCTCATCCGCGGCCCACAATAAAACATAGCTCGCAAAGTCTTTGCAGTCTTTGGAAGACATTCTTTGTGGGAATGTCTTCCATTTTTCTATATCAAATATCAAATATCAAAAAATACTATGAGAAATATTATTAACGTTTGTCTTATAGCTTACGTAGAAGTAGGCTGTGAAGAACACGTTCCATATTATGGGACCAGATCGAACGAATATTTTGATTCATTGGAAACAAAGGAAGATGAAACAATTGTATGGCATTTTGAAGGAAAAAACAAAGAAAACCAAAACTATAAACGAACATTGGCAATAAAAAAAGGAAACGACCAATATGAGCTACATGAAACGATCATCTACTCAAATCCTGAGATCGCTCCTGTAGACAACAAGTATATCTTTAAGTTCAAGAAAGTTTAGTAAACATGTTTATTTTGTATTCAAATTAGAAACAACAAAGATATGTTTGTAGAAGTATTTTATAGTTATTATAATTTTGATTTTAGAATTACAACTTCTATGTAAATTCAACAATGAATAAAGAAACTAAAACTATTTAAAACTGTGGTCTTATTTACATTTGGAATAAGTAGCAGCTACTAACCTCATTTTAGAAAACCTTTTTTTCGAAATGTCAAAAAGCATTCTTCAATTTGTATTAACCGTTCATTGTTTTAGGAATAATTTCAAAAAAGTCATTGCCATTTGACTTTAACACTTTGATTCATAACATTGCTAATTATGCAAACATTTTTAATAACTCGTTCTGTAATTGCAGCATGTTGATGCGTAATCAAAATTTAAAATTGCAATTTTATTATGTTTAAGGGGTATGCATTGCTTAACAGTGACATACAAGAATAACAAGTACATAATATTCTAATGTTAAACACAGAACTAAAAAATATTCTTTACTTGTTTTCTTTTTTTTAATTTGTAAATAATAAAAACATGTGTGACTTTTTGTACGCTTTCGTAACAATATTATATTTAATAGCGTAAGTACGATGGTGTGCTTTATAAAATCGTAGTTTACAGTACCTGGTAATAAGTATTTTTTGCACACACATTTTAGATCATCCAATGGGGGATTGCAGGAAATTGACAGTAAGAAGTGAATGTATACTGACTTAATTTCATTAATTAATGTGTGATTAAAAAATAGGATCAAAGTTTTATTAATCAGTTAAACAACAGTAACTGTTGTATACAATATATTACATTTACATTAACTGTAAAGTAAAACAAAAGTAAAGAAATAGAAAAATATTGAATTTTTGGAAAACCCCTTTTTTCAATTACTTTAAAAACATTTAAAGTGGGACTTATTATTAATTATGTTATGTTGTGTTAATTATATTATCAATTAATAAATGTGTTTTAAGTCTAAATCAATAAATAATATTATTTATTGTCAATAATAAATATTATTATTATCAATATTATTATCAATAATAAATCAATCTATCGATTGAATTGCAGAAATCGAAGATTTTTACGCCATCTATAATGAGGATGTGGCAAAACTGAATGTCGAGGAATACAGCGAATGGCTACAAACATTACACGAATTATGTGAAGATAGTGCAAATGAAGTTTACTCAAAAGCATCTGAAATAATAGAAATCAATGAATTCACAGAAGATTCTTACAAAATATTGCGTCACTACTATAATTGCATGAACAATGATCTCGTCGTTAGATACGACAACTGTATAGCACACGAGAGACAGCTCATTCAAATGGTAAAGGGATTTTCTACAAAAACGTGCCACAAAGAAATGGAGGATTGGGCAATAAGAGAGAAAGAATTTTGCATCTTCGAGATAAAGCAAGATCGATGGTATTCCGAAGTCAAACAATTGTATCATTATTACATTACTCAGCCAAGAAGGGATTTGGAACAATATTTGAGAGGGGAAGTTCAAGATATCGAAAAGTTGGAAAAAACAAATAAGGATATGATACAAAAGGTCCACGACTTTAATATTAAAATTCATTATATATTGATGGAGTTCGTTCAAGAATTAATTTTGATGAAAGCTAACAAATATGATGAACGCCGAATAAAAAGTTTCTATACTGCTTTTTTGAAAAACGCTACCAGATCACTGTTGAGAGAGGTTGATTATTTCAGTGAAATAGTCGTGTTGCAAAAAGACAGCATGCATAAAACGAAGGTTGGCTTTGACTATTTTGAAAATATGTGTATAACAATTCAAAAAGACTTGGAAGAAAGTTTAGCTCATGTTAAAGACACTGTAGTCACTACCACTCAACAAACAATCAAATATTTTATGAACGCTAAATATTTTCTTGTCCAAAATGACTGTAAGTATCAAAAATACAAAATTTATCAACATCCTTACTAATATATAAAAATGAAAATATGTTAGTTCGTTTGTCGGTGAATAACACTTGAACGAAACGATATATTTCAAATTAAATTATACATGGTTATTCTTCAGAATCCAAGAATTAAAATAGACTACATCAAAATTAGATTTGAGTAGTGTTTTTTTGGAAAAAATTAAAAGAAAAGGTTTTAACTGTCTTTGTCGACAAATTTTCTTTCGTCTTATAATGAATAATGTTGGATTAAAATACTAAATTGAAAATAAATTTAAAGGAATGATACTTTTTAATTCAATAAATAACATAAGTTTATTTGAAAAATTTAAATGAACGTAAGTCTTGAAAGAATAATTTCTTAAATTTCTAGATTGAAAGAATTTTCATTCAAGATATATTTTGTTTGACTTAAAAATTTTGAGATGTATCCTTCCTATCCTTACTACAATAATATATCTGTGGCTCTGAGGAAAAAGCAATTAAGTGTATAGCGACATTTAAATGATCGAATTGGCGAACCCCTGCATGCAACAATATATATCCTATACCACTTAACTGGTTATTCCTCACAGTCACAGATATAAAAATGAATGTAATGTGATATAAAAATAATGCTAAAACGATAATGAAAACGAATTTAACCCATTGCCGTCAATCGGCACAAATCAATGTTCATTTGACAGTTCTCTATATGCATGTGTGTGTGGACCAATGGAAGTAGACAAAATATTCTCTGTCCTTCGATTAGAGTGAAATGGCTATAGGAATACGTGTTGTCTATTGGCTTTCACACTTTGAGGTTATGTAGAGGGCGCTAGAGGTAATAACCGCAATGGGTTAAGAAATGGATTTTGGTCCTGGCGTACGAGAGAAGTATACTCTCATAGCCACTAAAGGGAAGAAGAAGAAGAAGAAATGGATTCTTGATTTTTTTCGGAAAATATCGTTCTTATTTGATTTTAAAATTCTAAAGAATAAGCACGAATAATTCAAAGGGAGTGACTATTCGTACTTCGCCGTGCACCCGTTTCACCTGTGTCACCCGTGCCTCGGGTATCTTCGGCCCCCGTGTCACCCGTATAAACGTGTCACACGTTCCACCCGTTTACCCGTGCTAGCCGTACAGGCGTACACCCGTTTCACCCGTTTCACCCGTACATGCGTACACCCGTTTTACCCGTTTTACCCGTACATACGTACACCCGTTTTACCCGTACATGCGTACACCCGTTTTACCCGTACAGGCGTACACCCGTTTCACCCGTTTTACCCGTCTTAGCCGTACAAGCGTGCACCCGTTTCAGCCGTACAGATGTACACCTGTTTTACCCGTTTCAGCTGTACAAGCGTACACCCGTTTCACCCGTTTTACTAGTGTACCTGTACAGGCGTACATCAGTGTGCTCCTGGAACCAGGTATAAAGGCAAACAAATTATGAAACAATAATAATTATTATAAGGCATTATTTATTATAAAAATAATATTTTACGTGTAATTTGTCATTACAGTTGTCAATTATTTTATATTGATAAATTGTACACCCGTACAGGCGTACACCCGTTTTATCCGTTTTAGCCGTACAGGCGCATACCCGTTTCACCAGTGTAAAGTTTCCTTTTTTACTATTACCGAATTTTTGCAGTAAGTATTCAAAATTATACTATAAATTGTTATTGTGTATAGCTCTTATTTGTTTGTTTTATTCAATATTTAAAATCACAATTTATCTCATTATATATTTTTATACGTCAAGTTGAGATAAATACTACTGTACTGCATTTTTCTTACACGTTCAAATCATTCAATTTCACTATTATTATTTACATTATATACTTTTTTTCTTTAAGATTATATTATTTATCATACAATAAATTATTATATAGAATAGAATTAATATATATATATATATATATTATATTAGTTAGAATTCAAATTTTGGCTCTCAAGAAATCAGCCAATAAGAAAAGAGGAACGAAAGTGAATTTAACTGAAAGATGCGATTAATCGATTCAATCGATATAAAAGCCAATTCACATGTGTCATCCACTTTTTCTTCTTCAAAATATTAATTAATATAAAAAATAGGAATTAATTACTTTAAGAATTAATAATATGAGATGAAATTTTTATAATAAATGTAAAATTACTTTTTACTGATTAATCATCTACTTGTGTTATATTAATTATACCTTCTGCTTCGAAATTATTCTGAAATCAGTGCAACCAACATTTCTTATGACTATCACATTCATATATATCGAACATAATCTTACTGTGCTTTTACGAACACTTGAACGAAGCCAATAGTGTAATAGAATCCCTACCCTAATTGCTGTTTTAAACTGTATTTTTCTTTTGGTAACAAAGAAGAAACAAATAAGTCGAAACATTATTTTTTGCGAATCGAGAACGACACCGGTTATAACCTCACTTTTAACAAAAGGTAAGAAACATTTTTTATTTCAGCAATATATAAAATATTCGAACATTTATTATTCATTGAATTATTTTTTGTTTTTTTTTTGGATAAACAAACTTTTTCATTCAAGCAATGGAACCCAAGGAAATCAAACTTGGCCAATTGTTTCAAACTGAAGTGGAAATGAAAGATGCAATCAAAGCATATGAAACTAAAAACAAAATCACTTTGAAACCAACAAGCACAAAATTACTTGATCCTGTGAAACATGCTAAATATAATCAGGGATTGAAATATCTTGAGTATTGTTTATCATGCCAGTTTTGGATACGACCAAATCAAAGGTATTGAAATAATGAACAGTTTTTCAATCTGTATGTCATTGGTTATAAAATGACTTGTACGTTCATTTTTATAAGAATAACAATGTATTTGAACAATTATTATTTTTAGGACACCAGGACAACCGATTTGTCCATTTGCAATGAAATTTTATCCATCAAAATGTAAAAAATATTTGACCATTTCAAGATTCAACGAAACACATGCCCATCATGATCAGGTAATTATTTTTGCGACATTTATTCATTGTTGTACAAAGGTTCATAAAGTAATATTAAAACATGATAATTTATATCATAAAAAAAATAACTTCAATTTTTCAAAATTAAAATTTTTTAATATCTAAAATAATAACGTATACAATAAAATTAATTGTTCTACAAATTTTCAGGTTCCCGTGAAACCTAACAAACCATCAATTGGTGTATCAAGTTCTACCAAAAGATCACGTGATGAAGATACTACTGATGCCTCTGATATTAAAAAACCACGGGACAACGATGTAAACATGGACTCACGAGACTCGATTGTCACACCAACGCCTGACACGAGTTTTCACATCAGCCATGTGACAGAAATAACTCCTGATACGAAAATCCAAGAAATCCAAATCGAATCGGCTCTTTCAGCCAAGAAAAGTGATCGTGAGATAAATGAAAATGATCATTCCAATAACCAAAATGGTCATACGAATGTTAGTCGCAAAGCGGATATCGTAAAAATGGTTTTTATTTTTGAGATTTTCACAATTGGTTACTAACTTTCGACTCATTATTAAATATTGGATTTTTTGTAGGACATTCAAGATACAGGAAAACCTGAGTTACATAACCTAAAAACATTAGTAGATGACGAGAAATCTGACCAACCATTGCAGCACGAAACCGAAGAAATACCACCCACCTCTTCTGTGGGAACAAGTGGTCAAACTGAGATGGCAGTGTTACTTAACCTAGAAACATTACTCGACGACGAAAAATCTGACAGCCGTTTTGAGAGCAATACCAATACAGAACCATCTACCTCTTCTGCAGGAATAAATGATCAAATGAAGATGATGAAGAAAACTATAGGAGATGACAACGTCCAAAATACTGGGTTACATATTTCAGTTGCTCGAACGTGTGAGACAGGTGATGGTTGGAGAGCGGATGTCGATGAAAAAAACGTAATATTTTGTTCATGTATTGTTTTTAAATTATTACTCAATATTTAGAATCAATAAATACATTACAGGACGTTGAAGCAATGACGAAATCGCAAAAAAAAATTGAGCTAAAGGAATTATACACTCAATATTCTCTACATTTGCTTTCCGTGGATGACAAATTGTACGTGCGTTACAGAAACTTGTTAAGAAATCTCTTCGAAAAAATAAAGGAAGGTAAAAATCAATTGGAAATATTTTTTTAATATAAATAAATATAAATATATATAAATTTAAATAAATATATAAATTTAATATAAAGTAAGTCATATCATTATTGAATAATAAATAGTATATGCCTGATATTTGTTTTTTAGATACAGATGATACCAATAACGAAAGTGATGTAGATGGCGTTGTCGAACAATTAACAAAGGTTGTCATCCCAAGCCATGCAAGACGAGGTCGACCAAAAGGATCTTCAACTTTGAAAGTAATAGGAACACGCAAAAAACAATGCTCAAATTTCAAATCTGCGAAATCGGTGCAGCCTGTGCCGTTTGAGAAATTAAACGATGATGCACAAAAAAAAGTGATTTTAAAATGGTTATTTCCATCAAAAACCGATGATAAAAAAATCGATCTGAAGATTGTGAGATCCTTGACGGAAAAAAATATATCAGATTCTTTATTAGATGAAAATGTGGAATTCGATTTGATAAGAGATTGTTTCACACCGAAAGCTTTCACCGCGTTGCAAGATCTAATTACAAAATTGAAAGTTGACCATCACTTTTTATGTGGCAATTGTAACACTCATGTTAAAGAGGACGGAAAAGGCATTATTTGTGAAGTGTGTCTGATTTGGTACCACTTCGAATGTGTTGAACTCAATGAAAGTCCAAAAGGGTCATGGTTCTGTCAAAAATGTCTCTAAGTGTTTTGCGTCAAAGTTTTTTATTTCATTTTTAATTTTTTTTTTATACTTCACTAAGTGTTAATTACAAGTGTTCATCATATTTTATAATGTAATATATAAAATCAATAAAATATCGCTATCATTTGTCAAAAAATCTTTTTCATTAAAACTACGAATTAAAACTGAAATTTATACTTTTTTTCATCGTTGCAACATTGTAGTACTTGTTAATGTATTCAAACTGAATTTACTAATAAAATTATGCATAAACTCATTTTTTTGCGGATTTTTTTGACGGTTTTTTGAATTGCACTGTTGTTTTCAAAAATTCTGAAGGTCGACCAATAGTTTTTCGCGTGGTTGGCATTGTGATTTCTTCGACTGTCGACTTTTCAAACTGTGGCTCATCATCAGTAATTTCGAGACAAGAAATATCTAAAATGTCTTCTATCGTATTGTTCAGCTCATTAGCATTTTTTTTTGGCTCCGTGACAATAGATTGCGAAACTTTTGTTTCAACATGATCTTTTTTTCTTAAAATTATTTCAAATTCATCCCCTCTTTTGCAAATGTCTTTCAACAAATTTAAATTTTCGACCCGTTCTTCATATTTGGTCCCACATAACTCGCTACAAGATATAAGAAGATCGTCGAAAATTGGTTTTAAAAGCTTACGTTTTTGAGAAACTGTCAAATTTGTTTTTGCGGCTTTTTTTGTTATCACAGGACTTTCTAACAGTACATTAGCATCTTGATTTTTTGTTACTGAAGCCAACCTTGGATGTTTTTCAATAACATAACCTTTTGTCCATCTTCTTGCACAAAGTTCTTCATCAAATAAGGGTAAATTCAATTTTCTACGAACAAGAAAAATGTGCCTACACGGTAACAGCATTGATTTTCGAAAAATACAATCACATGAATCTCGAGTAACAACAAATTCACTTGTACCATTTGTCACAGACCACATAATTTCTGATGATGCTGATGCGATGGTTTCTTTTATCACTGAAGATGAAATCTTCTTGATTTCGTTGTGCAATTTCAAAAAAGCATCTTCCATCAATAAAGATTGATACATTTGAACATAATCAGGTGCTGCATTAACTGTTATAGGTCGCTTTAACAATTCTTTAGCTGTTTTGGAATCACTTTCATAATTGTGAGATGCTACCCAGATAAAAAATGATTTCAAAAACCCTAACAGTGTACTTCTTTTTTTAACGACGGATTTAATATGTTTGTTGATCGATTCAACACGATTGTTGGTAAAATTTAAAAAGTTGTTCTCATTCATACTAAATGCTGTCCATTCATTTTTAATAGAGTGCCAGTTTGAATCAAAATATGACATTGCACTTGAAGGCGCAAGTTGTTTTAGTCGTTCATACAATTCGTTATATGTTTGTTCATTTTTGCTATAAACCATTCGTTCCGCTATTTCTAAACATTGTTCTTTCAATTTTTGATTTCGTTGAATATATTTTCCGAAACCTGCCTGAAAAGATTTCAATACGTGGAATCGGCAAATGTATATTGGAATATTTTCGAAAATTTCCCTCATTACATCTCGTTCCAACAAATCTAATATCGTGATAGTACTTAGTGCTCGGGATAAGACTTGTATATGTGATAATTGAACAAAAATGTAAAAGTGATCCAAATACGTATTTGGTCTTTTGGCCAAACACATTTGGACTAGTAGTACTACTAGTCAGTTCTAGACTTTTAGACTTTTTGCAAGAATTTCAATTACTATAAAGATTATTAAATTGGAATTTTATATTTTAATACTCGTCATGATAGTAAAACGGAAGCATACTGTGAACGCAACCCTAATCGTCCAGTAATTAGCATGAGGAGTCCTTTCTATATCACTCCACAGCCATAACAGACAAAAAAAAGTAAACGACCATTTGATTCATTTTATATTATTATTTTGCTCAATTTTGTTTTTTAACTTTATATTTATAACAAATTATTCTTAAATTCCTTTATCATTTCCTACAATTCATCAAAACATTTAACGACATTTTTTTTTACAAAAAAAAGTATTTGTTTTGACTTCAGAATCGACTGATTTTCTACCTTAAGGTGATATTGAAGTCGTATAGGTGCGACAAAGATGGCGTTAACGTTACATCTACGAGTATGAGAAAGACAACACGAGATTGAGTTACATACCGCCTTAAGCACGTAGTTTATTTGTGCGCATAACCCAACTTTTTCTGTAATTGACAAAATTTTCTGTTTTACATTCACATCACATCAGATAAAAAGTATAGCCAGACAACAATCGTAGAAACGAAAATAATTAAGAAAAGTGAAACAGATTATATTTAAATGAATATACAAATCAGATACAATTAGACTTTTTTGGATAGAAAAAAATGTGTCGACATCTGTGAAACCGGTAACAAGATATGCAAAACTGGCATACCGTGCGATCATCTTGCTCTCCCTTTTCATTAGGCGCCTTTTTACTTATTTAAATTCACGCTGATAATTACGAGAAAATCAATTGAACGATCGTTTGGTTATAAAACATTCGCAAAGCCAATTTCTTAGAACGCGAAAGTTTTTCGGTCGCTGAAATTTACAACCGACACTTAAAAATATAATGCCGCTGCTTTTATTAGAAAGCATTTGACAAAAAGCCAGCCTTTAAATATTCATCTTTTAATTTCTGTATGCATCTTAATTCTTGGAATATAAATTATCACATTGTTCAGCAAATTTCATGATTTTTTGCATTCTCTTTAATAATTATTCTTTATGAAAATATCCTTACAT
This sequence comes from Trissolcus basalis, assembly GCA_025266255.1. Taxonomy (NCBI): domain Eukaryota; kingdom Metazoa; phylum Arthropoda; class Insecta; order Hymenoptera; family Scelionidae; genus Trissolcus; species Trissolcus basalis. The sequence goes on along the minus strand of JAAMPD010002033.1, from coordinate 2,317 downwards.
ATTCATAATGACATATGACATGAATTCATATGAAAATAGCCTTACAATTAAATTTGTCCAATTAATTGTTTTGAAAATTAATGTATTAACTTTTCAATTTTCATCAATTTTATATCATTGTATGTACAAAAATATATTTTTAGATAAGTTTTTATTTAATAATTAATAATGACTAATATTTATTTTGCAATTAATATATTTAAGATATATTGTAAACTGAAAATACATACAAGTTTCATTTTTCATTAATTTAAAAATAGCCATGGATGATATTGAAAATAAAATTGGAGTGTCATCATGTTGGTAAAAACGTCAACCTGGCCGATGACAACTATAGTGATGCTTTTTCAACCGGAAACTCGGTTGCGAAAAACGTGAAAGTTTCTGAATGCATGTTTTTGTTTTCTCTATCGAGTACATTCGAGGCTTAAAAATCAACCGTGATGATTTTTAAATTGTTTAACCCACTAAAGAATATAAACTTAAAATTCATTCCTGTCATTTTAAATTGCGAATGAACGTTTTAAACAATAATAATTTCAGTCGACAGCTGGCGGTGGATTTTGATATTGTTATCAATTCGCGTAACGAAGAAAGTTTTCTAATAAAAGAAAAGAATTAAGTTGTAACACTCGAGACTCGTAAGCACTGCTGCGAGGTTGGAATTATCATTTTATGATTGACAGTGAAAGTGCGAAACAAATTCATATTCGTTGCCTATTTGACGTCAATTCTGTTGACAGTTTAACGTTCGGCTGCTGCAATTATAAATTTATTGCCAATATTTCATTTTGTTCGGTTATAAAAAGGGTGCATTTTTCATGACACGCTACTTTGTACTTTCTTCTTGATCTAAACTACATATATCAACATTAATCATCATTTTTGAAATAACGAGTAATTTGGTTCGATAGAAAAATTCAACCGCAGATCAAATTAAAAGTGAAACAAGTTGAGGGGATATGTGAAAAAAGATTGTGAGCAAAAAAGGAAACTTCATTTGATATTGATTCAAAATTGATAGTCTTCATCTCTCTGTAACTAATAATTAAAACGAGCTGTCGAGATTTATACATGCAAACTATTTCATGTTTTCTTTTTCATTTATTTTAAAAGTTGAATTAAAAAAATTGTCACGACAATGTTTGTAGTCAAATGGTTAAAAAAATTATGTTACCTAGTATAAAAGATAATATATTTTTCATTAGTGAAATGAATTAAAATATATGATATAATATATACATTTCACTATATTATTATGACAGAAGGACAGTATCTTACAAAATCATATATCGTTCACATATTGACAATGTATGGACAATAAATTCATCGTATATATTTGAGTATTTTTCATATATAGACTTCATACTTGCAATATATTAGCAATTTTCAAAAAAACATTTATTATATTTTGTCTATATGTTAACAATGTATTGATAATATTTTGTACATATATTGTCAATATATATTTTATGTATGGACAATATATGATTATTTGAATCAGGGATAGAGGGGGGGGGGGAGATTTTTCATCTTCGCGAGCATGTGTGGTGACGCACGTGGCCATACGAGAACCGTCGGCTGCAAGTGGGACCGGATCCCCCTCCCCGCGAGACAATCACTTTCTTCGCGCTTCTTCAAGTTCGTAATGCAAAGCAACATCATCCACGAGGATCGGTCCGTCAACGTCGCACACGCCGGTGGCCAGCCGTCAAGCATGCACGCCTCCTCCGCGGAGGGCTCGAATTTGTATCGCCGCCGGGCCGCGACTCGCGAGATGGCCATCACTGGTACTTCCGCGTATCATCCTAACTGTCGTCAATCCGAGTACGTGTGAAAGTGTTGACAGTAAAAAAAAAACACACACCATGTGCAAGTTTCAGTGACTCTTCCTCTTTGGTGATCTTAGTGTGACCGAGCCATGATTTTACGAGCCAACATCTTCGTCCTTGTTCTCATACTTTTCTCTAAATGTCACTTTTCGATACAAAAAAGAGACGACCCTACCAGTAAGACCATTTTTTAAATAAAAATTTCAGTTTCATTATTTAATATATTTTTCATTTATTTTATGTATATACTATATATACTATATATACCCTGATAACCACCGTTTATGTAAATGATTTACATAAAATTTGAGTAAATGTAACTCCTCATTGTGCTGCATCATTTACATAAATCGTTTACATCAAAAAATCTTTTGTTAAAATTAATAAACAAACAAAAAAAAATAATTTTTGATTATTCAAAACTTAGAAAATTCAACAAATTTTATTTGCATGTATACAATTTATGTAAATAATGCAGGACAATG
>JAAMPD010002032.1:34221-50479 GCA_025266255.1 Trissolcus basalis | reverse complement strand
GTAATAAGAGATACTTCATTTTGCAACCTACCTTGTTAAATGGACGTGACGAATTTTAAGTTCATGGAAACTGAAACTTCGTTAACATGCTATCATTCATTTAAATGTCGAACTACTTTCCGTTGTAAAAATTCAAACAATTTTCATTTTACTTTTTTCTTTCTTATTTTTTTTATTTTTTTTTTTTATATTTTGTACTACAGTTAAAATAAAATACAAAATTGGAGTTTGTTGGAAATGTGAATTCAGTGTATTTGGAACATTTATAGACATTTACAATTTCATTCATACACTTCATTGACCTATTCGAAAAAATTTCTTATAAAAGAATCCAAAGTCGGTTCGAAGTTTCTACCAACAAGGATATTCTAATTCGTTATAAGTACGAATCAGGGGACATTTTTTTTTCAAAGAGCAAACTTTCACCTGAGTTATCAGATGTTCTTTGGAAAAACTGATGAAAGTGAACGCATGAAAATTCGGCCTTAGCAATAACTTTTCATCATACATGAAAAACAGGAAACAATGTTTAAAAGAAAAAACAATTTTCACTCGTTCAGCACATTTATGAAATGTCTCGAGTTGAGCAGGAAATGCAGAATCCAAACTTGACGATGGTTTTTATAATTCTTCGTGCTTTGTCGTGTCATCTGACGATCCTTGAATGTAAGAAAATAATGAATTAATAATTTAAAAAGGTCAAATATGAATGATTTTACATTAGAATCTGAGAAATAAAACAAACGACAAACCTTCTTCATCTTTTTCAATCTGTCGATTTTCATTCTCGACTTTTTGCTGCAATAGTTTGATTTCTTCATCATATCCCACCCACTCTGGCAAAATACGCATTGCAGCTTTTAACTTAGCTTCTTTCGTCATTGGATTATTACACTGAAATACAAATGAAATTGAGAAAATCATTACGGAGACAATTTTTGTATAAGATTACAATAAATGTGTTTCGCATTATTTCTTCATTTACATACCAAATCTATAGTTTTGGCATATTTTTTCGACGCATCGTCACACCAGGTTTCACACCACAACCATTCTTGAGGTAAAGTTTTTATGGCAACTTGATGAATCATGTTATTTGGCAGGTCCTAAAATAATTTCAAAAATACATTTATCATTAATTGTTAATTCATATTCTTTTTAATTTTTGAACTTGTAATTGTAAATTTTACCTGATCTAAATTTGATAAACTATTGGGGTCCTGACTAAGAGCCTGATATTGACCCCTGAGTCGATCTCCCGCAGCTATGCGACGGAATCGTTTCAAGTCAACAACATACAAGGCGCTGATATGATACGAGCGACCTTGCAGATGATTTCGCCAGTAACCCTGCCGCCAAAACCTGAAACCGTCCATCTCCTTTCAGCTGTCGCAAAAAGGTGTGTACGCGTAAGGCGCACCTCCCAGATCCATCGTGACCAATTCTTTTAAATCAGCTCTGACAACCTGATCAGCATCCACAAAGATTATTTTTTTCACATCAAGGGGGAAGAGTACATCGAGGAAGAGAATTTTGTAGCCCCAGATAATTCTCTGTTTCTCAGTCTGTTGGTTTAGCCAGCGGGGCCATTTGTACTGAACTAATTCGTACTCAAAACCGTAGGCTTTGGCCATGTGTGGCAAGAAATCCTAAAAAAAAGAAACTTTAATATCCAATTCATTTGTTAAAATTTGACATTCAATTTTGTTCAAACATCTTCTTACTTTTAAAGTCGGCGACAAATAATTTTTGAGGAACCAAAACTTAACAGGACTCTTTGTGTGTTTAATCACACTCAGCATCATAATTTTCAAAAACCTCTCATACAGATGACCAGATGCCAATGAGAATATATTTATGGTCTCGTCCTTATCCTCAGAATCATCACCAGTGGTAAACGTCCTGGACAACGAATCCCAAAGTCCGGGACTGTCCTCCTCGTCAGCCAAAAGGTCCATCTTTTGTTTGTCAGGTTTTTTCGCAACTCTCATCTTTAGAACGTGACTTCTCAGGCTGCTTACAAGCACCTTAACGTCGTTGTCATGTTGAATCACGTCTTGTCCATCAATGCTATTGATATCATAGATATCAGCAGAGCGACCCTGTCTCAATCTCAGGATCCATTCGCCAGGATTCGCCTTCAGCTGGAAGTAGCCAAGATTTGCCATGACAATTGTATCCACCATGACTGGATTATTATTGGTTCCCAGAGTAATTTGCAATCCTCTTGGTGGGTTTCCCACCATCGCCTCGAAACAATGTCCCTCCAGCAGAAGGTGCTCTAATTCATATTCGCTATGGACGCCCATCGCTACGTTATCCAATTTGATGTTGTCCAAGTCATAGACACTCTTGACTACTTCGACGAGCCAGTTCTCTGGCGTGTGCATGTTCTGGGTGAGAAGGGAGGATGTTGGCAGTCTGGTGAACTTCGCCATCGCGCCCATTATTTCACCCTCGTTATTGAATTGTAGCTCAGGCTCCATGACGAAACGATAGAAACTTTTGAGCGGCATATCACTGTTTTTGTCTAGGCAGTTCAAAAACACTCGGATCTCGCAGTTCAATGACTCCTGGAGAACTTTCAAGATGGGACCGAGTTTTTGTGCTCCTCTTGAAACTGGATCGACTATTGCCACGAGGTTGAAGGCCACGTCGTCTGGTTTGAATGGTGGAATTTTGATAGCGCTAAAAAATGTTGTATCTTTATTTCTGTTTTCCTTTTTACTTTTCTTTGCAATCGAATCAGGTTTAGCTTACCTATGCTCGTCGCCCGAATACTTTATTTCAAATCGCATCCGAGACTGAGGACGTGGGACTAACAATGTCGCTATTTTCATCATCATATCGTCTGTAACTTCAGTAGATTCTAAAAAGTATGACAAACAAAGATAAACAGTTAGATGATTGTCTACGTTGTTTTACATTTGTATAAATTAAACGTTTCACAATTAAAACAGAAATTGTCTAACCATAATCGTCATCACTGAACAACTGTTTCTTCACCAAAGCCTTGAAAAGTTTATCGCCATAAGTGCTTTCACTGAACCTCTGCAAAAGTTCAAAATCATCGCTGAAAAAGTCTTCGTCGTCATTCAAAGGACCGATGACACGACCGTTGCAAACAACGGCTCTTGCTCCTTCCTCCATATTCAAAACATTTTTCGCATAATGCCTGTGCGCTTTTATCAGAGACTTGGTTTCCTCCAGATGAGTTTTGATTTCATCCTCAATCACAAATTTGTCTTCTTCTATCAACTCGGCGTTACCTTCCTTAAGTAAATTATTCAAATATATCACAGCTTTGTCCCGAGGCATGACGTTGAGAGCAGTCAGAGCTAGAGAATTTATTTTGGAGTCCCTTTTTTCGTTGTCGTTGATAATCAACGTCATTCTGGCTATGGAATTTGACGTCTAGTTAAAAAAAAAGAACAAAATAGAAGTTAAAAACATTGAAAACGATTTCATAATTTAAAACTACTTGTATAATTTTCACATTGTTCTTTTAACAATTACCAGGTACGAAAGAGCTTCTTTCAACAATGTTCTACCAGCAGCTTGATGCAAATCAACAACAATCCAAATACTGTAAACGTGTTGATTATCCTGCACGTGGATGTATTTCATCTTCTTCATCAACCATTCCGATTTATCCTGCGAGTTCAGGGTTTCAATTTGACCCTCAGCTTGGGAGTTTCCTATCAAGTTCAACCACTTGTTCTTATCTGCTTTCAGAATCCTTTCATTCAGTCTAGGCATCACGTTTGGCTGGTTCATTAGATAATCTACGATATCGTCCCGGTCTGATAAAGTGCCTCTGTATACAGCTTTCTGGATTGCTGGAGTCTGTTGCATAATCGCTGTTAGCACAGCTTCCTCAAAGGACTGCTCGTTCAGCTGAGTGGAAGCTAGTGGCATGCCGTTCAGCAATGCCTGTGGGAACGATTTGAAGCCAGTACGTTTGATGAAATCGTTGCCTAACAAACGACCTATGTCATACTCGGACTCTTCGCCGAGGATGTAATCTACATCCGCATCGGAGTCTCGACTTTTGATTGCTTTTTTGATATCGTTTATTTCAACTGATTCAAAATCAACAAAATTTGATAGCTGCAAAAAAAAAAAGATTTTTTATTAGTATTATAGAGTCAATGTATTATCGCAGAAATGCAAAAATTAAAAAACACTCGGGGTCTCTTAGGATTTATATGATCGTTTAAGGTGATTAATATATTTTTATACCTTGACTAAGAAATTGAGAGCTTCTCGAGATCCTTTTTTCTCCACGAAGTAATGATAGGCGTTGTTAATAGCCACACTGGGGTCGGTTAAACCTGTCGCTTCTTTATCTGAATTAACGACGTACACAAATCCAATGCGTAGAGGTGTTGAATGCTCGTAAAGAGATTTTGCCAATGTTAAAAGAGGGACTGATTTTTTGTCCAGAGGATCGATTATCAAGACCTGAAACAGATGACCATTTTATTATTGTACGTTTGTTTTAGCAGCATTAACTTTTCCAATTAAAATAATTTTGTATACTATTTTTTTAAATAAAATTAAAATTAATGCATTGAGGCAAAGATTAAAATTTTACCAAGTTGTAAAGATTTCGACGAATGTGTCGAAGCATTCCAGGGAAAGTAGGCAAAAGCAACTCAGAATACGATGGCATCCACTTGCTATAACGTGAATCGTTTTCAATATCGTTCACCCAAACAATGGCAGAATCTCTGATATCGATAGCAAAATCGGTACTATCCATGTTACCCGACAGGTCCAAAGCAATCAATTTATCTATCACCTTATTAACAAATCCTGTAAAATGTTAACAATTTTTCAAAGTTAGGAATTATCAAACATCTTGAATGTAAATGTTTAACTTTGTTTGTATAAAATGGAAAAAAAGTACAAACCAATTTTATGCAACGATTCCATTACTCTCAATTCTGATCGCAAACTTTCTAACAAAGTAAGAACATCGATCGTATCCAGATCAAAATAGAGCCCATTGACAAAGAGCGCAGTATCAGTCGGTTGGATATTCAAACGCGACAAAAATATTTCTTGATTCGCTTTCATTTCTGTTTTTATCTCACTTCGGACTTTGGTTTTGATCAGTGACTTTGCTTGCATGGGGAAATTTTGGGCTATGTCAATCAAGACCTGCAGAGCTTCGTGTTTCGGTGAGTTCATAATTCTTTCTGCAGCTTGATGACTCAGGTCTTGGAACTGCCATACTTTTAGGGCACCGATTTCATGGCTCGTCTCCAGTAAGTGAGTTTGTAGTTTGTCCAATTGTTCACGTTTGTCTGGATACAATTTCCTGTAATTTTTCATATGAATTGAATACTCAACTTAACATTCTAATTTGTTGATTTAAAATTTGATAGCCATTAGGAACTTTTTCTTACGACAAAACTGCAAAATTGATTCCTTCAACTTCATTTAAGCTTTCATCTTCATCATTTTCATTCGAACCAGGCGTCTTTTCCTTAATATCCGCATCATCAGTGGCTTTATATTCAGTGGATTTCATTTGCAACTCGACTCCATAACCTGATAAACGCAACTTTTTGTCTTGTCTTTCCTATAAACACAAAATTAAACAGTTGTTAATATCAGTTGTTCAACGACAACTTTTCTATACAGAAGTTGAAAATATTCTTACTTTGATGTAATGCCGAAGGATATAATTAATCTTGTGACTGATCGAAATACTTTTTAGTTTTTCATGGATTCGACTGAAACCAGCTGATCCCACTTGACCGTACAATACAATAGTTTTGTTTGTGTTTTGTTTGTCGATGTAGAAGTGATCCACACTGTAGGTGTCAATGTTTTCCCATTTGTCCTGTGAACAAATATTGTTTTAAAAATCTTTTTCTTATTTTTAATTTAGTTCATGTATTTTTTGATTTATTTTTCATCCTTTACCTTTGAATCAATTTTATCCAGTTCATCAAAATTGCATGTTACATGACCACCAATATCAAAGAAGTTGTCACAATCGATCTCAGTACCTGCCTTATTCAAAGACATCTGAGCGAACATTTCAACTCTCGCTGAATAAATTCTTAATGACAAACTTAATTTGAGCATGGCGATCTCAGAAGGGGACAAAATATTCTGTACAATTTTCAACACCAATTCATAATGTTCCTTCACCGAGCCTGGAAAATTAAATAACATTAAAAATATTACATTTGCACTAAAAATTTGCTTTAAAAAAATGTCTTTTTTACTCACCACAATTTTGAAAATCATTGCTCCTCTTGGAAACATCATCAATGAAATTCCAAAAGTAATTGGAATTCTCATCGTTCAAATATTCTGCCACCTCGAGTACAAGCGGGGTTTCCTGCCATTTGGCATTTATCAAAGTTGTCACATATTTACTGGCCTTCTTCTCGGTTGATATAAAACTTGTATTTACAAAGAGGATGTACAAAAGTATAAAAATGCTCTTCTGCAAACAAACAGACAAAAGTAACAATTAAAACAACACGTTGAAATCCAATTCGTTTTTCGAAATCAATTAATTATGTACTTCAAAATCTACAGATGTAAATAATCACATAACCTAAAAAAGTTGTTTTTACAATTAAAAATATGCAACAATGGGTGAAATGAAACAATGAAACTCGCCATTCTTTGTCAGTAGCGATAAAGTTGTCACAAAATTGGATATGCCAAAACATGTATATATCAGAGGCGACGAACAGGACACGTCACGTGTCGCTTCAAAGTGCACTGCCTCAAAACAAACAGTTGTCCAAAAATGATGACCAGATGACCACCAATCTTTGAGAATTCTAGGTACGAGGAGCGTCCCTCAGTTCGATTCACTGACAAATATGCAAACCAGTTTTTACTTTTTCCATTATTATATTGTTTTCCAACACAACAATAATCTGCTGTTCACTGGGCGCTCTCGTCCGGCATTTCTGTCGCGAAGCGCTTGAAAAACTTCACGAGATGAGATTTTAGATACCGATAAAATTTGACATGTGGTGATTATTTTTAAAATCAATTATCTAACTTTCTTATGATAATTTTAAACAATTTTTCCCATCCAACCGTCTGTTTTCATTTCAAAATTGAACAAATTGTTTACAAAAATTAGGTTAGGAAAAAATGTAATTTGACGAAAAAATGAGATGAACAATAAAAGTTTTTTTTTAAGATATTTTTGGTTCGATTTTTATTTGAAGTAAGTTTCTTTTTTTTTTTAATTGTTTTTAATTTGCCAATAAAAAATGATTGGAGCGGTTTGATGACAGATGGCGTATGCGCAGGTGCGCGCGCCGGTGTGCCATCTACGTTCGATTTCGCGCATCGTTGTTTCCTTTGTAAACGCTTGAGAAGCGGAGAGAAGAGAGAAGTGAGAGAAGTGAAAAAGTGGTCGCGTCGAGGGGCGCGGAGAATCGTCTCGAATAAGCGACCAAAATGTCGTCCCTCGATTATATAGATTTGTGTCGGTTATGCCTCGTCAAAGATCATGTAAATGTGCCGATATTCGAGGGCGAGGGCGACGTGCGACAGATATTCCTCAAAATCGCCGCCTGTTTGCCGGTCAAGGTAAGCGCGATTCGCAGCCAAGCGTGTCCGCCATTTTCTAAACTTACGCTATCTTGAGCTTCGATTTTTTTGCTCCTCTCAACATACACATTTGTGTTCGATATCTTTCCTCTCTTTCTAGGAGCTTCAGTCAAAATTGACATCTACCCGTAAAAATTAAGCTTATTCGGAATTTCGAACGCAAAGATATTTTGCAAAATAAAGAGATGATTATTTTATGTTAACTATTGTTTATTGACCATTGCGATCGAACAGTTCCGCTAACGCCGAGGGTGAAAATGAGTAGCGTCATGGACAATTAGTTTATAAATTTTAAAAAAGCAACAATTTTTCTATTGATCTTTGACATTTTGTTGTTTTTCCATTTAATTTAGTTTCTTTTGTTTTCTTTTTTCATAATTTTACAGTTTCATTTTTAATTGTTGAAATTAATTGATTTGAAATAACGTTTATTTATAAGTTTAAATGAGTTTTGAATGATTTGTTATGAAATTACTGTAATTAAGGATTGCCTTGAAACTGATCAATGAAATTATTTAAGGTCGCACGAGAAGACAAACTACCAAAAAAGATTTGCGATGACTGTGTGTACAAAGTAGAATCGTTTTATCAGTTCTGGAACACGACTGCAAGTGCGGAGAAACAACTTTTTCAATGGATAGGAGAAGATAATTTAGAAGATAAGCAAGGATATGTGGTAAGTTAAAAGTCACGAGGTTTTTTTTTAAACGTTGGAATTTGTTTCCATATTTTATTCTAATTTTGACATTTTTGACATTTCAGAACGTGATGAAACAGGAACAAAATAGTGAGAATAGATTCGGCAGCAACGTGATTCAAGTGGCAGGCAATCAAAATAACATGGACATCAGACTGATGGATAACATGGGTTTGGGCATGCCGATCATAATTTCGTCCAGCAACCAGCAACAAATACCGTCAGTTCCTCTAGATTCGGCTGATAATTCAGTTACTCAAGTTCAAGCTGTTCCTAGTTCTAGTTCTCATGAACAAATGTCACAAAGCCAAACAAACATTGCCACTCAGGAGGAAGATGATGATGAAAGTGATGATGACAACATGGATGATGAGTGTGATGGTGATGAAGGTACATAAGCTATACACCAAAGAAAACTAAACAAATATAAATAACTTGAAATAGTTTCGAATAATAATAATTTGTTTTTGATAGGATTATCAGTTAAAGAGGAAGGCGAGGATGAGCTCAATAGTAACAAAAATATTGAATCGTCTACGTTCGTGAACGTCGGTATGACTTGTGATCAAGCCGGTCCATCGGGGCTGCAACAACAAAAAATCACTGAGATGACTGATATCGGGTTGCAACAAACAACGGACGAAGATCCCAAATCCGGGTAAGTTCAGCTACATTAAGTCAGCTCTCTAATAGCCAAAGATGATTCTCCTCGTTGTGGAAATAGCTTGCATTCAATCAGTTTCTTCAATAAAAATTTCATAGCCTCCAGTCAATTAAGTTGCAAACATTACAATGTTATATAATATCAACATTTATCAGAACAGTTTATTAGTTTACATTATTGCATAAATTGCAATAAATACATTGAAGGAAGAAACATTCCACAACCGTCTTTGGCTAACGAATTTTAGTGATTTGACTTGATAAAATATGTTAAACAAATAATATTTATATGAAAAAACGGACGGAAAAATTAAGGAGAAAAGAGGAAAGTAGCAAAGTACAAGTCAAATCGCTAAAAGGAAGATAACTTGATAAGCAAGATTACTTTATATTAGCATGCATCTGGTATACATTTCGGTTTTGATTTGAAATAATTAGAAGGATATTGATTCAAAGAAAAAATCAATGAATGAAAAGGAAATTATGAAAATGGTGAATTGAAATGTATACCATGATAAAACTAATATGGTGGACAGAGGGGGAATGAATTTTATCGAGAACTTTAATTTGTGAGTTGTACCTCACTGTCCATACCAAAATGAACAATATGTGTTGTCAATATAATATTCCCACGCTTATGTAAAGGCACTAATGCCGCACTCTAGACTCAATTTGATCAATCACTGACAAAAAGAGAAAAAAGAGGAAGAAGTAGACCAAAAATCACTTGCGTCTAACTTTGTCAAGATGTTATTGACTGACAAACCGATGACTGAACTGTCGATTATGAATTCTGCAAAGAAGCGTCGTTCATTCTTGGCGCGCTTTTTAACCCGCGTTGAAATACATTTTAATGTAACTTTCCTTGGCCAACATCTTTCGAAGTGTAAAAAAAAGTCTTCAAATTTCACTACATTTTGGACACAAGTTTGGTGGGGGCCTTCAAGTGAGCTGACAAAAGGCGAGTATTTTTTTGCAATATTTTTTCATTCAATCAACATTTTGTGTCAAATTTACAATCTTTGATTTGTTTATTCCGAAATTGGTTTTTCAATGTTGTATTTTTTTCCTCCATATGAGTCAAATTTAATTTCTCTATTTTACTTATATATATATTTATGAATCAAACTATTTTTTGGTGACTACTTTTTTTTATCATTTTGGTGAAATCGAGTTGTTGTTTTCTTATGGTGAAACTAAAAGACGAGAAAGAAACATGAAACAAAGAAATTCGTGTCTGTGACTTGTGCAGTGTGTCGTTTCAATGAATATCTTCGATTCATTTGATTCCAATAAAATGTTGCCGACGAAACTCCTGGAACGAAAAATGTTATCCCAAAGGTGAGACTTGCAAAATATTTTTTAATCCATTTATTACGTACTATAATTAAAATAAACACAAACCATTCATAAGATTTTTTTGCAATCGTTTATAACTTTCTCATTTCTCTTTTTTAGTTGTAAGTAATTTTAGCGATTATATATCGAGATATATATATATATATATATCGAGAATGAAATAATTGTAAAATAGGTATGTACCATCTTCCATTGACCAACTGCAAGTAGGATAGGGTTCAGTTTTTGTTATCTTTTTAGATACTTCAAAAGTGACTCATTTCAGGGTTCGATTATTGTTTTACTTGACTGACAGTCCGATGCAAATTGTTTTTACAATCGACGTTTATCTTAGTGACTATTAACGAGACGAGAGACCTGAAACTGACTGTTTTTTTCCATCCTGAGAAGCAAATTGAAATGTGGCTAGAGAAAAAGAAAGTGAGCAGACAAAAAACAATTCTCATTTATGCAGTTTTTCTATAAAAAAAAACACCACCTGTGTATTGTATAACCATGCAACCACTACAACTTGTTTACAGTATGAATCAACATAGTTGATCATTTCCGCTAGGGAATGGAGAGTTTATGAATGATGGATGTAGTGAGCGTCAAATAAATGTTGTTCTCGCACGTATCAATGTAACCGAAGACCAAGCAAAGGACACTAAAACAAATACCAGTGCACCGGTGCGAACGAGCACGAGGATTGCACGAAAATGTCGCACCTGCAGATCACAGTTCAATGTCGTCACCGAACAAAAAAAAAATAATAATAATAATACAAAGTTTAAGATTGAGAATTGAAGAGAAAAAATTTCAGGGATGGCGGGACATTCGGCGGCTTGTCTGGGATGCTGCGACAGATCCTGTCGCCGTCGCCTGAGACTGTGACCGACGTGCCGATAACGAACTATTATAACACCCTGCAACCCTCGATATTTACAAGTCATGCCACACTATTATCACCACCATTTCAGATGCCAGGATGCCAGACGATGGCGCCATCTTCGTCCCAGTACCAAAACATGTACGAGCAGAATTACGAGCCCGTGCAGGTCTATTCCGAGTCGTACCTCTGTCCGATCTGCAATCTGGAGTTCCGCAGCGCGGTCAAGCTCAATTACCACATGCGCACCAACCACGAGGGCGGGGCGCTGCACCAGGGCACAGAGACTTACCAGAGATTTGCCTGCCGGTACTGTCCCAAGACGTTTTTCAATCACAATCATCTGAGGGTGCACGAGGTCTCCCACGCGACCCAGAGTGCGAATCAGATGTATCAGGTGCCGACGCCCCAGGTGCAGCAACAGCAACAGCAGCAGCAGCAGAGCTACCAGCAACCGCAGAGCTTCTCGTGCGACCGGTGCCAGGCGAGCTTTCGGTACCGGACGCTCCTGGAGAAGCACAAAAAGATGCACGACTACGACGGCGACAAGCCCTTTTCCTGTCCGCACTGTCTCATGCGTTTCGAAACGAGGAACCTTTACAACCACCACGCGAAAACGCACAAGATTAATAACACGAAGCAGCCGACCCAGACGGCTCTTAGGTACGATAACAACCAGGCGGAGACGCCCGCGACCTTTCCCTGCGACGCGTGCAACAAAACATTCGCCACCGTCGAGTCGCTCAATACACACAAAAGTGTGCACAAGACCAGGCCCCTGGTCTGTGATGTCTGTGGCAAAGGATTCACCCATCGCAAGTATTACGTTGTGCATCAGCGCATACACACCGGAGAGAGACCTTATCTTTGTGCCATGTGCGGCAAGAGCTTCACACAGGCGTCCACGCTCACTGTTCATCGGAGATATCACACAGGGGAGAGACCTTACACTTGTACGCTCTGTGGAAAGGGATTTGTCACTCGTACAATCATGCTCAATCATATGAAGAAACATTAGGGGATATCAGATTGATTGGAATGATTTCATTATTTATTATTATAGGGGACTGGTTTGTAACCGTGGATTATATTTATTTATTTTTGTTTCAAGAACACTCTGGAGATAAGATCCAGCAAAAATGATTGTTCATCAAAAAATTCAAAAAGTGCCTGAAATGATTGATAGTTGAATCAATATAACAGTTTTTTTATAAAGAAATAGAATAATATATTTGACAAGTATTTAGATGAGTATAAAAATTTTATATACGAGATGCAAAGAACACAAGTGATAGAATTTAAAGTTAATTTGTTTGCAATGGTTTTCTCATTTGTTTAATCAGTTTATAATTTTGTTTCAAAGGAAGGGGGGGTATTAATTATGATTGTTATAATACTGTAACGTCTTTAATTGTAAGGCGATTTCCAGGTCATCGCCCTAAGACTAATGCGCAAATTCTAAAGTGCCATCTATGAAATGATATTTTATTTTATTGGTGTGAAATAATCATTGCATCGATGAATAAGAAAAATAAGGAACTCGGACAATGATGATATCAAGACAATATCAATCTTTCAAATCTGCGAAAAGTATCTATACTCTGACATCTATCTTTTAATTGTTATTGATTATTGATGTTAAATATAAGTGAAAATAATGTTATACCTAACTAGTCACTACAGATCAAAACGAAAAAATAAAAAAATAAAAAAAAATACGAGACGATTTTAGAAGTTTTGGCGAATACAATTTTTCTAGTTGATTGAGATTGCTCATTTTACAATGATATACATTAGAAAGTACGATTAACGTATGGGAAACGTTCATCAGAGATGAACCAAATTTTTGATACAACTTTTTAGAAAAAAAAACATCATACAACTGAATGCCAAACTTGAAAAGTTACTATACTAGTTAACTAATTGTACTCTGTAACTGTGTCAGCAAAGACAAAAATGAAAAAAAGCTTAGTCGCATTTTTATTAAATTATTGTACGTTGAATAGTTTCTAGCAACTATATATGTTTATGGGAAAAATAGTTTAGCTGTAACCTGTATTATATCTGAATCTTGATACAAAAAAAAAAAAAACTTTACATGTCTAATTAATTTTTAATTTATTCAGCAAAAAGCATGGATGACAAAATAATACTTGAGACAATCCATCATTGAGAGAAGTCGATTATAAATCAAATTTGATGTTATTTCGTGTAAGTGAATACAATTGAAAGTTACAATTGTATGATTATCTCAATTAGAAATGTGATCAACCTGTGCTAAGTCATAATTATAATACACAATTAATCTTAAGTTGAAACTTATTAACGAATTAATTGTTAAATATTTACTGTAATATGATTGTTAATAATATCAATAATACTAGTCACAACATCAGATATTTTATTTATCCGCATTGTCCTTTGTTTTTCACAGGTAAGACATTTTTCTATGATTCAAATAAATTATTGAATTGCAATTATTTATAACATAAAGTATGAGCAAATATGTTATCATGATCGAATGCTGTTTCTCATATTTTACAAACATCTGAACGCCAGGCGATTGATTTTTGTTTCTAAAGTTGAATAGCTTTTTAATAATTGATTAAGTCTCGCTTAATCAATATACCGTTTCTCTTCATCTGAGTCTGACGCAATACCACAGTACAATAGTACGTTCGTTCATATTATCCGGTTAAATAAATTCCACCACTTACAAAAATATGAAAAAAAATAAGAAAAACAAATTACCAGTTAAACGAAAAACGGCACGAAAAAAGTGCAGTTACGGAGCGGCAAATGCAGTGGGAATTTCATAATAACGATTTTTATGGAAGAACCAATCAAACTCAATAAGTCCAACCGAAAAATTAAACTTAGTTTTAAGAAAAATTGAAAGAACCGACTATAGAGGGAAAGTCCTGAAAGTAGAACACAAATCCCAACCAGAAACCCAAAAATGATGAAACGAGAACAAACAAAAAAAAATATATAAAAAACACAAAAAAAAAAAATAGAAAATAAAAAAATAAAGAGAGAGGAATCAGATTGATCACACTCGATCTCTGTTTTGCAGATATTACGAAACGAAGCTATCAGAGGCGAGCCAGCTATGTATTCCTGAGACAGAAATAAAAATATTAAGCGGTACCGAGATACTGCTGGCCGAGCGACTGCAGATCTCGAAAGTCGAGGACGAGTCGCTCGTGATCTCGCAGTGCACGTTCTGCGGCGACGCATTCGTGAGCGAGGACGAGCTCTCGCTGCACATTCAAAAGCTCCATGTAGTGCAATTAGAGCCCGACGAGGAGTCCCAGAAGGAGGGCCAGCAGCTGCACACCTGCTCGACCTGCGGATACAGCAGCACGCACCGGCACAATCTAATAAGCCACCAACGGCGCCACAATCTCGACTACAAGTACCAGTGCGAGGTGTGCGGCGCTGGATTCTACACCCGCAACAACTATCAGGACCACCAACTAGTCCACTCGAAAGAAAAGCCCTTTGTCTGTGACATCTGCAACGCGACCTTTAGGTACAGGCAGGGCCTCAGGCTCCACGCCAAGCTCCACCAGCCCGACTATGTGCCACCGCAAAAGAAGCACCACTGCGAGCTCTGCAACAAACGGTTCTCCAGGAAGCAGGTGCTGCTCGTGCACATGAGAACGCACGGCGACGTCGGGCCGCAGAACGAGTACGTCTGTCACATCTGTGGCAAGTCGGTCTCGAGCAAGACCTACCTCACGGTGCACGTGAGAAAACACACCGGAGAGAAGCCGCACGTCTGCGACCTCTGCAACAAGGCGTTCATCTCGCAGAATTATCTCAGCGTTCATAGGAGAACCCACACTGGCGAGCGACCCCACCAGTGCACACACTGTCACAAAAGGTTCACCCAAAGAACCACCTTGGTGGTCCACCTCAGAGGTCACACCGGCGACCGGCCCTACCCCTGTACCTACTGTCACAAATCGTTCGCCTCGAAAACAATGCTCAACTCCCACCTCAAGACCCACGCGAAACAAAAGGCCAGGGCGCAGCAGCACTTTGAGATGAACTTGCAGCAGCCGGAGCAGGAGATCCAGATCCCGCCGGACTCCGAGGACGTCGCGAGCTTTGACCAGCTGCTTGCCAATCCGGTCAATTGAACGAATCAAATTGTCGACAACATTCGAACGTGAAATAAACACTTGTCTACGTTTTAAGTAGACGTGGAGATGCTCGGTTGACTCGACGTTATAAAGTTTTATAATTGGCGTTGAAAGTTTGTTTGAAATGTTTCAAAAGTCCCAGCCTTATATTTAATCCGTCCATTGAAAAGTAAGACTTTTTATACAAGATTATTGACATGAACGTATGTTTTTGAAACATTTCATACGACTGTTCAACTGTGATAGGGACGAGTTGGGATTTTGATAGTTGTTTTGTTGCCTAGAATTCTATTATTTGAGTGGATTACACTTTTTCTTTAACGCGCGTTATGATTCTCTCTCCTATTTTATTTTATTTTTTAATTTTACAACATTTTTTTTTATAATTTTGTACGAATCAATTATTATGAAGTTTTTGAAAAACTTATACTTATCATGAGAATGTTACAATAAGACTGATGATGCCTACAATTATAATAACGACTGATGAATGTTAAATTCATTTTTTTATATCGTAAATTGTTTTTATACTGAAAAGCAAAATAGTATTTTTTATTTATGAAAAAAATTTTTTCAATTTGAAAGGAAACTTATTTTGAGATACTTATATCAATGAATTAATTGGTAGATGCAATTTTTGTGATCATATAGAATTATCATTGCAAATATTATCGAGACTTTCTTTATTAACGATCTTCAAGTTTAATGGGTTGTTGAATTGCACTATGTGATGCAACTGAAGATGCATATTGTGAAACTAAAAGACTGGTAAGAATTGTTCTTAATTGATTCAAATGATATGCAAATGTCAAATCTGTCAATGTGATAAAAAAAAAAAAAAAATAAAATAAAACCAAGTAGTAACAATTCAAACTTAAATTCAAACGCCGTCCAGAATAATTTTTGATAGAAATTTAT
>JAAMPD010002032.1:17865-34204 GCA_025266255.1 Trissolcus basalis | reverse complement strand
TCGAGAACGTCCAGCAGATGGAACAGCACGTGAAGAACGTCCACATGAGGCGATTTGTCTGCGAGGTTTGCAAGAAGAGTTGCGCGTCGCGTCGCGGCCTGGAAAAGCACAAGGCAACGCACGAGACGGAACGCTATTTCAGCTGCACAATCTGTCAGCGCAAGTACAAGAGCGCTTTGAACCTCAAGCGCCATGAGATCCGCTCGCACAGCCAGGCACAACCGAACTACTGTTGCGATCACTGCGGCCGCTCCTACAGACAGAAATTCGACCTGATCGTCCACCTGAAACGGGTCCATGAGAGCGAGCCCCGCATGTGCAGATTCTGCGGCAGGGAAGTCAAGGACATTCAAAGTCACGAGTGGCGCCACCAAAAGAGGACCAAGGACACGGTCTATGCCTTCCCTTGCAACCTCTGTATGAGGAAGTTTCATAGCAAAACGAGATTGGAGAACCACCTGCTGATTCATAACAAGTCGTTCAAGTGCGACGAGTGCAGCAAGGAGTGCAAGGGCCCAAGGGAACTTAGCAGCCACAAGAGGAAGCACGTCCAGCCGGTCAACAACTGCGCCATCTGCAACAAGATTTTCACTAATGTGAGCAACTTTTATCAGCACGTGCTCACCCACGCTGGCATACGCCCTTACAAGTGCGATATCTGCTCGGAGAACTTTACCCAGCGCTCCAGCCTCATACGTCATCGCAGAAACCACCCGGGACCGCTGCCCAAGCTTGTCACCGAACAGCCGCAGATCGCCGAACTCGCCAGGACTTATCTCAACGTTGTTACAAGCTCGAAGGATAAAAAAGAAGACTGATTCATTGTGATAATTAAGTTAACTTTGAGATTGACTTTGTTTTTTTAGAAAATTGAATTACGTTTGGTAGTTCTTTTAATGAAAGTTTGGAATTTTGAATTTGAATTGAAATTTCAATTTGAGCTCTTAATTTGGAATTTTGAGAGATGAATTTGAATTTGTTTCATATTGGAGATATTTTTTGGAACAATCGTAGCATTTTTATGGATCGATGGATGAATTAATGGAATCCGAATTTATAGAATAAGTAAAAAAAAAGAACAAAATTTATTTATGAATGATAATTAGAAATGGAAAAAATTGTTGTTATTGGATGTGTTACATTTTGGAGGCCACCAAATCGTCGCAGCAAAATCATCCTTGAAGATTCTGCAGCAGTCGTCCTGAAGCTTTGCTGTCGACAGTTGAAGTTACAAATTTTAGGGATATTTATTGAAGGGAGCAGTATTTTGGGAAGAATTGCTCAAAGTTAAAGACAGGCCTAACTATTGATTTAGTTGGGTGATTCTTGAACTATGAATCTTAGGATTTGTCAAAATTTTAATTTTGTTGATATTGATATTTGATATTAGATTAGTTTTTAATTAGTTCTTTACTGGGACTAAAAAAGTGATTAGAGTAAGTATCCGAACCGAATTATATCTACAGGGGACTAGAATGATAAGGACAGTTTGAGGTTGAGATTAATACTTATCAATGAGATTAATATTAAATAAAGTGATCATTTAAATTTAAAGTTAAAGTTAACTTCTACAACTTACTACTTTTAATGATGAATTAATTTGTGCAATCTGGATAATTAAACAAAAACGTTGAGTTCTGTTATTGTTTTAGTCAAAAAAGTCAAAAAATAAATGAAGTGTACTTCATTAAATCTGTGAATTTAGTTTTGAAATATTTTTTAGTGAAAGATTTAGGGAAGAAAGCTCAATGTTATAGTGATTGATTGCTGTGTTACACTAGTAAGGTTTAGTCGACGGTCAAGAAGGGTACATTCTAATAGAAAATACATTCAATATATTTACAAAGTTAAACTTTTTTTTAGCACATTAAAATGAACTAGGAACTATTAATTATGAACATTGTATGGAAGCTGTAGTACAGAAAGACCAATAAAAACGTGTGTTCCTGGAAAGATATTTTTTTCTTTCTCAATTTTGTTTGAAAGAAAAAATCATATTCTTTTACATTTTGTTTGTTTAAATGATAAATTTTAATTTTTTATAGAATTAAAGTAAGTAAGTATTTTCAAACATTTACACAAATTCTGAACATCTTTTTTTTTAATAATCTGAACATCAGAAACTGGTATCTGGTTTTTAAGTATTAATATTTTCGGATTAATTACAGCTCCATAAAAAAAAGATCATAAGAGCACAAGTTTCAACAATTCTGTTACTTTGCATTGTCACTTTTTTTTTATCATTTAACATTTTGTTTTGACTTAATTTTAATACTAAAAAAGTGTTCATTCATCTTTTAGGAAGGAAGGTGGCAAAAATACGAAAGCAGAAATGCGAAAAGACGAGATTGTGGGTGCCAACGAGTTCCGCTGCGAGCTCTGCAAAAAGACGTTCAATCAGAGGAACAAAATCGCTCGTCACATGAAGAGCAAGCACAGCTCGCGCCGACCGTTCGACTGCGAATTTTGCGACAAAAATTTTAAGTACAAGTGCGATCTGAATCTGCACCTTCTGGCACACAAGAACGCGCCCTATCACACCTGCACCGTTTGCCCCTATCGCACTCGAATAAAAAACAATCTCAAAACACATTACATCCGAAAGCACACGACTGAATACACATACTCGTGCGAGCACTGCGGCAAATTGTTTAAGATCGAGTGGGATTTGAAATTTCACCTGGCGACGCACAGCGAGGCGCAGATCATGTGCGACGTCTGCGGCAAATTTTATGCCAGCGATCACGCCCTTTACAAGCACAAAAAAGTCGCCCACTTGAACGTCTACGAGTTCAGTTGTTATGTCTGCAAGAAGAAATTGATGACCCAACAAAATTTGGACGCCCACTTGGCGCAGCACAGTCAGGTTTTTGATTGTAAAATTTGCGGCAAGGTGTTTGCTTTTAAGAAGTATCTCAAGACGCACAGCGCGGTGCACGAAAACAAGAAGTTCGTTTGTGAGATTTGTAACAAGTGTTTCAGAACTAATAGTGTGTTGAGGAATCACATGTCCACACACTCGACGGAAAAACCGTTTATATGTGACGTTTGTGGGAAGTTGTTTAAAAGGAGGAAGTATTTGAAAGAGCATAGAAAAAAACATCCTAGTCAGACGATTAGCTCTTAGGTCGCCGGTTAGATTAGACATTTTTCAATTGTTTGTATGATATCTTATCCAAATACATAATTTATTCGAGAAAAAAGCGTTTGGAATTTTCCTTGTTGATTGAAATTTGTTTTTCAAATTATTATTTTGTAAATTAATTTTTTTACCAAAAATTTTTTTATCGAATGTTATGTTTTTTTCTTTGATACCTTTCTATCAGTTCCATGCATTGTTGAAATCTTACGTAAGTTCGATGTTTTTTTTCACAATTTTTTATTTTTACTTTTGACAAATGAAAGTAGAAAATTGAAAACAAATAAAAATGTTGCATGGCTCATTGGTAAGTAAATTGTTTCTGAATAACCATTTTTTTGTTATTAAAAATACTAATATGTTTATGTAACATCGAATTTCATTTTTTTTAAATTTTGCATTCTACAATGTTATAAAGATGGATTCTAAACCCCATCCTTTGAAGGTAAAGTTTACAGTTTGTGTTGAAACTTTTAAAATTTGTATGCGTTAGCAAATTTTGTCTAATAAAATATTGCGTTAATCATAAGCGAAAACGGACTGGATATTCTGGTACAACAAAATATAGAAAAATATGAAAAATAACAAAAATATTTTGTTGCAAGCGTCAATGAAATTTTCCCTAGAAAAAGAAGTAGAACAACATTTGGAAGGGAAGATAATCAATTTTTAACGTAAGTTCTCTTTTTTTGTTTGTTCAAGGACCGGCAGTTTGTACGGGCAGATTTCGAACGTTCAAAAAGTCGGCACATTGAACACGAAAGCCTGGACGTGTGAGATCTGCACGCTGCAATTCCCCATCGAGTCAATGCTGAAACGACACAGATCGACGCACCGTCAACGGGCTCGAAAAAGCCTCAAGAGAACCGCTAACCTGAGGAGCAAAACCCCCTCTCGTGATATCGAGAAGGAGGACCCCACCGAGACCAAGTCCGACGAGCTGCAGGATTACCACTGCGACAGGTGCGACTATCAAACAACTCTGAAAATCCTTCTGGACGCTCACTACACGCACAAGCACTCGACAGAGGAGTCGTTTACATGTTACATGTGCGATTTTGTGTGTCAAAGGAAGAGCGTACTTTCGAACCACATAGCGAAGAAGCACAGAGTGGAAAAGTCACAAGAAGACAACTGTTACGCGTGCAATTTGTGTGACTTCAGGTGCGCCAAGAAGAACACCCTCTATTCGCACAGGAGACGTCAGCACATGCAGCAGACCGAGGCGAAGATCTACTCCTGCAAGGAGTGCGGCTTCAAGACAAGCAAGAGGAGCTCATTGTACTCGCACCAGAAGCGCAAGCACAAGATCTACAACTCGAACGGCGAGGAACAGGAGATGTTCAGTTGCAACGAGTGCGACTACAAGAACAAAAACAAATACGAGCTGAAAATTCACATGGCGCGTAAGCACTCGCTCGATTTTCAATTCTCCTGCGAGTTTTGTGGGAAGAAGTTCAAGGTCAAGGGCGATTTAACGAACCACGTGAGGTTCACTCACACGGAGCAACCGGTTATTTGCGACGTCTGTGGCAAGACGTGTCTCAACAGCAACTCGCTTTACGTCCATCAGAAGTTCGCTCACTACAAGGCCAAGTTCGAGTGTCAGATTTGTAAGAGACGAATGGTCACGCAGGAAAATTTGGACGAGCACATGCTCAGACAGCACGAGCAGAGGGAGAACGCGGTCTGCGAGGAGTGCGGCAAGACCTTCTCGAGGAACAGCAGGCTGAAGATCCACATGAGGATCCACACGGGCGACAAACCCTACATCTGCACGGTCTGCGACAAGTCCTTCGCCAGGAGGAACGCACTCAAGCAGCACTTGCTGATTCACACCGGGCAGCGACCTTACATCTGCGACATCTGCGGCAAGGCTTTCACCCAGAAGCCGGGTCTTATCAGTCACAGGAAATCGCACCCGGGATCGCACCCGCCGCTGCCGAGGGTCCTCATAGACCACATCCTCTGCGACGTGATGCCGAGCTAAAAACGATGAGAATAAGAATTTGTCAACGCCGTTGTATTGAGAGATGGTAGAGACGAAGAATTGAGTTGTAATTTGTGAGAAATAAACGATTGAGAAAAACAAAGCAATGACGCAAGCTGGTGAATTTGATTTCATTGAAGTAGAACCCAGCTGATGACTTTTTTTCAAACTTTTTTTAAGCCGAAGTTCTGTCGAGAGACACTGAGACATCGTCACGGATGGGCAGAAATTCGTACAATGATACCGTAAATTAAACAAAGACCCAAAAATAATATCAAAATTTATGCCGTGATGATTGTAACTTTACTAACTTGTTCAAATTTTTGTTGTCTTTTCAGATTAGAAACGGAGGGATGCTTTATTTACGGGAACCAATCGTACGCGATGCAACCGTGGCAAGTTGTGGATTTCGAGGGACGCCTATATTATGCTTTTTTAGCATCGGAATCGGGTACGAAAGTGTTAGGCGGTCAGTCGAGAGTGGTTCAGGAGTCCGAGTCGGAATACAATTTGAAAGAAGATAAGAGCGAAGACGAGGACATCGAGATGAATCACAGTGAAATGAAAAGCGTCCAAGAAATCGAGGAGAGGTCGTGCGAGGACGACGAGAACGATGAAATCGAGGGAGTCATAGAAGCCCTGGACGAGTACTATGTAATCAAAGTAAAAAGTGAATCCGAGCCAAGGAATACTGATGAAAGTTTTGCATGCGACAAATGCAAGATCGCGTTCACCTCGAGGGACGTTTTGCTCGAGCACCAGGTTTATTGTACAAACTCGCAGTTGAACGAGCAGACCAAAGACGAGTCTGCGCAGTACAGCTGTCGTTATTGCTTGTACGTGAGCTCGAACAAATCAACCCTGCAGTCGCACATAAGTCGGAAACATTCGAGACGAAAGGAGACAGTGACGGAGAAGACGGAACCTCAACAGGAACTGACGTGCGACATTTGCGAATTTAAGTGCCCGAACAAGCGACGGCTGAAGGAACACTTGGAACGAAAACACGCGTCGGACTACAAGTACGAGTGTGAGTTCTGCGGCAAGAAGTTCAAGGTCAAAGGTGATATGAGGCTGCACGTGCGGTTCAAGCACAAGGAGAGTCCAATCGTCTGCGACGTCTGTGGGAAGACTTGTTCGAATAGCAATTCGCTTTACGTCCACCAGAAGTGGGCTCACTTCAAGCCCAAATTCGAATGTGAAATCTGTAAGAGGAGAATGGTCACGCAAGAAAATCTCGATCAGCATATTTTGCTCCAGCATGAGAGGAGAGAGAGGTTTGTCTGCGAGGAGTGCGGCAAACCTTTTCAGGAGAACCATCGGTTGAAGCAGCACATGATGACCCACACTGGGGACCGACCCTACGACTGCCACATCTGCGGCAAAGCTTTCGCTCGGAGAACCGCGTACCGGCAGCACCTGCTGATTCACACCGGACAGAGGCCTTACGTCTGTGATATCTGCGGCAAATCGTTCACCCAGAAACCCGGACTCATTTGTCATCGAAAGTCTCATCCCGGGGTACACCCGCCGTTACCAGTCGTGCACATAGATCACATTCTTAATGATTTTATTAAAAAAGATTAGGCTCGTTATGGAATAAAAGTTTGTTCTTAACTGTGGTTTGATTTCTTGTCAGAACCTTCCTTTTCAGGTGTTCAGTACTTTTTTTTTAACAGAAAAAGATAAACCAAAGGTCAGTATCAGAATTGAAAATGCAACAGTGCATTTTGAACATGTTGCAAAAAACCTTCCTCTCCCCCTTTCTCCATGTTATTGAAATGTATTCAGTGATAATTGCGCCAAAATTGTTTTGCTGAAAATTGAAACGATTTGAATTGTCAATCTTCATGTCACTGAATAAGTGAGAGAGATTTATTACTCACTTGGTTCCTTATGTTTGTCTGTTTTAGGCGAATCTTTGTGAAAGATATATCAACGTTAATGGAAACAGACTCGACGCCGAATTTTCATTTCGTCAATGTCGAGATGAATAAGAGAAAAAAGAGGAAACCAAAGTCCTCGTCGATCGAAGTGCATAGCAAAATTTCCATCTGGAAATGCGACATCTGTAAGAAACTTTTCAAGTCGGCTTACTATTTGAACATTCACAAGAACAATCACGAGGCAGAGGGCAAGGAGACACCGAGTGCAGAGATCGAAGAGCCTCGTGTCCCAAAGAAGAACCGAGTCAGGAGGAGCAGTTTTCGGAACCTATGGAAGAAGTTGAAAATTATGAAGAGACTGAGACTAAAGTATCAACTGAAAGACTGATAGCTGGTAACTCGGGGGTCACAAACAACGAGACTAATTTGACCCTGCCGATGATCCAGTGCAAGATCTGCGATTTCAAATACGCGAAACTCGACGCCATGAATCGACACTACAAAAGAGTCCACCCGGACGTTACGAGTTTCAGCTGCGACCAGTGCAAGGAAGTTTTTAAGACCTTCAGGGCTCTGCAGAGTCATGAAAACGGCCACGAAAATCCGCTGATGTGCGAGGTCTGCGGCAAACTGTACCTTAATATCTACAGGCTTTATGAGCACCAGCGTAAGGTCCATTCCACGACGACAATGAGGTGTGAAGAATGCAGAAAAGTATTCGTGATTAAGGAAAATTTTAATGACCACATGGAGCGCCACAGGACGTCGAAGCCTCTCATATGTGACATTTGCGGCAAGGTGTTCAAACAGAAGAAAGATATTAGAAAGCACATGCTGGTTCACACGGACTCGATGCCTTACGTGTGTAAAATTTGCAACCGCAGCTTTAGGACTATGAACAGCGTTGGTCAGCACCTTCTTTTGCACACTGGCAAGATGCTTTATACGTGTGACGTTTGTGGAAAGGTGTTCGCCCAGAAGGCTGGTCTCACAGGACACAGAAAAAAGCACGCCGGACCGCTTCCTCCGTTGCCCGCTGTACCGATCAGTCACATAGTAAAAGATCTTTATGAACAGAATGTACATAACACTTGCAAAAAAATAGGGAGAAAGAAAGCAACGAGCGATGCCAAAGTTACGAAGAAAAAAAAGCGCGGTGGAAGAAAAAAGAGAAAATAGTGATCTTCACGTTTTGTTTTTGGACAATTTTGTTTTCAGTTCGAGAGTTTTGTTTAAGTTATATTTAAGATAAGATGATGTAATTTTGATAATAATAAAACTGAAATT
The DNA here is from genome assembly GCA_025266255.1 of Trissolcus basalis. NCBI lineage: Eukaryota > Metazoa > Arthropoda > Insecta > Hymenoptera > Scelionidae > Trissolcus > Trissolcus basalis. The sequence goes on along the minus strand of JAAMPD010002032.1, from coordinate 25,902 downwards.
GAAGTTATGTTTTTTTTCGACTGATTTCTTCGATCCTTATATCGCATGATACACTATTCGAGCGACATTTCTGTGCACAGCTATAATAAGAATTTTTGTTAATCTGTTACAGGTCCTCAGATGAGAGAGATAGTGGGATATTTATATTTGATGAAGAGTCCATAACCATGCGTAAGTGGCAGATCCTTGAATTCGACGGCAAGCCCTATTATGCTTTTGTACCTGAAAACGTGACGCCCTTGGATGAAAACATCCTATCGGAATCGGAAGAACAGATCGATCCGGACATTAAATTAGAAAGAATGACCTCGGACGATAAAGTCAATAAATACAAGGAAGATTCATTCGACAGTTTTCCTGTCGACGAGACCACTTATGAGGAGTTTGAAGAGATGGCGGAGGAAGAAGAAGTAGAAGAGGAGGAGGAGAAGATCGACATAGTGAAACGAACCAGGAGCAAAACGAAGGCCAGTACTGTTCCGATAAAAATGGAGGACATGACCCTCGACCTGGACGAAGAGGAGGAGGAGATGGACGATTCCGTGGGGTATCTAATAGAAAATTACGAAGAGGAGGCATCAGCGGATAAGGTACCTGGTGCATCGTCCGAAACCGAGGTCGTTTGCACGCTGAAATGCAAGGTCTGCTCGGAAACCTTCCCCTCGAATCTTCTGTTCAGGAAACACGTTGCCTGGATCCACAAAAAGAAGGTTTACCTAAAAGAGGAGAACACCTACGTTTGTTGCGTCTGTGACTACCAAACGACAAAGAAAAATCTATTCGCCCTCCATCTGCAGCGGAAACACAAAAATCTCACCACCAGGAAGCAGACCGGAAACGTTTTCCCTTGCGCCGCCTGCGGGTTCGAGTGCCGGTCCAAGCACTCGTTACAATCTCATTTCATCCGGAAACACACCGATCGCTATGAACATCAGTGTAAATTTTGTACCAAACAGTTTAAGGTCAAGGGTGACCTGACGAACCACGTGAGGTTCCACCATAAAGAAAAGCCGATAAACTGCGACGTCTGCGGCAAACTCTGTCTGAACAGCGGGTCGCTTTATGTTCACCAGAAGTGGGCCCACTATAAGCCCAAGTTTGAGTGCCCGATTTGTAAGAGGCGCATGGTCACACAGGAGAATCTCGACCAGCACATGGTATCTCAGCACGAGAAGAGGGAAAAGATTGTTTGCGCGGAGTGCGGTAAGACCTTCTCAAAGAAGGACTCATTTAAACGACACATGGCGGTGCACACGGGGAGCAAACCGCACTGCTGCGTGATCTGTCAGAAACACTTTGCCAGACGGTCGCAGCTTAGGCAGCACCTCCTCATTCACACGGGGAAAAAGCCTTTCGTTTGCGATATCTGCGGCAAGGCCTTCACTCAGAAACCCGGGCTGATTTGTCACAGAAAAATTCATCCCGGTCCGCATCCGCCTTTGCCCGTTATGCCCATTGGCGATATCGTGAAAGAGTTCACCGAAGGATATTATGTTGATCCGTTCAATCAGGATCAGGAGGCAGAGGCGGACTCAGATTAGGGTAGAATCAATCTAGGCTCATTTTTGCACAGTTTTCAATGATATTGGCTAGGATGTATTTGTAATTTTTCATTGCTCGATGTAATTACAAAATGCCAGAGTTTGGTAATTACAATCAGAGTAAGTTAAAAACGTGATTCAGTGTTTCATAACTTTATGAATGATTTGTGTTGATCAATAAAAAAATACTTCGTAATTTTTGTCCTTTCCAATTGCCATTACTTTGAATTTTTCGTTTAACAACTTTTTGAAGATTGATTTTTTATTTTCATTGTGGTAAGGAAAAATGTTGCAGCCATTTTTCTACGGACTGCTGATAAGAAACACTGCTCAGGTAAGTATAATTGTAATTTTGTAATGTAATAAAAATGACTGGAAAAAAATCGTGTATAAAATTGATTTGGAATTTTTAAATAAAAAAGTTGAATTTACATTTGAAATAGTATATTTTCAATAGATGATATTGATAGTTTGAAAACGTCTAACAACTATAATGATGAAAGTTAATAATTTTAATTTTATGATAAAAATAATGGTTAAAAATGAGATTTGTAATTCGAATGCACGAAAAGTCAAGTGGTCTTAATCTTCATCGTCGCTTCCAACATCATTTTTCTATACGCATTATTATGTAACAGCGTGTTTTAATAGCCGCCTTTAGGCGTTTAAGTCCTCCAACCGTCCTAATTGAGGTTTCTCTTCTCATTACTGCAAAAGAGTTACCGGAAACAATAGCGAAAACAATGAAGAGACAATTGTACGTAGTGATGCGGTTGGTAAACAAAAGATTTGCTCCGTGCTTCGCATCTCTTTTGTCTTCGCGATTTTGTACGAAGTAGTTGCTGCCATTAATGACCAAGTATTTCATGCCCCCGGGTGCAGAATTATACAGACAATGTCGGCACTCTCACAAATAACATGAATTTTTATTTTTAACAATTTATTTCCCCCTCCCTTAAAATCATTTCCATTTCTTAATTTAAAATTTCCAATTCAACCCCGCATTAAAAGTCGTTGGAAAAAAAATTGTGCAATTTTCGTCTATTTTATAACTTTATTATTTAATTGTGTTCAACAAATGAGTTGTTTTTTGAAAAATAAATAAGAAAAAAACCATAGAATCAAAAAAAGGATAAAAATTTTAATTAGTGTTTTGTCAATAATTGTTGAATATTTGCGAGCTTCGGATGTTTTTGGCTCAATTTCAAATAGACTGATGAGTTTCATTAAAAGCGATAAAACATTTTTTATTGATGAGGAAAAAAAAATTTATACGACACATATTCATTGGACACGCGAGCGCATTCAAATTCCTGTATGTACAACATTTCCACATCGATTCAGACCGTATCCAGAGCATCAAGCTCGCGTTGAAAAGACTTTTCGCTTTCTGAATATATTCCAATTAAAAAGTCGGAGCTTCGTTACACTCGCCTCTTTTACTTCTTTTTTTTCATACACTTTTATCTCGATGCATTTCGCATCCTCCTACGTTCTAGTATTGAACATCCGACCAACCTCACATGCCTACAGTTTTAATTTTTTTTATCTGTTGCTTTTTGTACCCGACGGATAATGTTTTCTTCGGCAATTACTTTGACTTCATTTCATGTAAATTTCCGAAAATTGAACAAACAATATTTTCATGCAACTTTGATGACTGGTTACCAAGAATCTTACTGGCATAACTATGATTCAATTAATATGCTCAACCGATGGTCTTTTTTTTTAAAGTAAATATTCCGTTGTCGTCACTCAAAATAATCTGCTGTATTTATTATCGTGTAATGAATTCAAGAGGGTGAGTTTTCAACGCGGCTCTAAAAAGGTCTTCTAATATGGCAGACTCATTTGACTTGCGATTAAAAACAAAATGACATCGGGCTTTACTACGTGTACAAGTGTTCACACTTTACATATCTTTATGCAAAATCACGGATAGCTTTTTTTAAGTGCAGAAAAGACAAAAAGTACATGAAAGCCGAGGGGAATAAAGTCGACAAATTTTCAGTCCTTCAAAACAATATTTCAAAAAAATATTCATTATTTGGTTCTTATTGTGGAAAAAAATAAAAATAATATAATTTTGAACGAAGTCATTTTTTATTGTTTCGAAAAGATTTATTTTTAACTGTATTTCAAAAGAAATTTTGGTTGAAACTTTTTTTGTTCAGACGTGATATAATATTTGTTTAATTTGTTGAATTTGTTCTGATCGACGTTGAAAAATAATGTTAAATATATAAAATGATGAATATATAATATGTAATAGTGAATGGAAGCTGAATGAAAAGGATTATTCGTGCATCTAAAAAATTGTCAGAGACACGATCGTGTCTCTGACAAAAATAATTTTCTCTAAATTGTTGGCGATTCATTTAAATGAACGCGTATATAAATCGTGTAATTTGCGGGGGTATTTATTTCGCTATCTTTTTGCTTTGCGGTCTTTATTGTATGTTTATTCAATACTAGTTTATGAGAATTGGCAGTTGATTTGACAAAGCCGCAAGTCCATTTATTCGAGCAAATATTACAAGCTATAGTCGAGGGGTAACTTGTTATCTGCTCATTGAAGTTAACCACAAGGCTAAATACGAGGGGTAAGAGAAATGAGTAGAGTTGTGTATTATAGACGGAGAGGCTTTTTAAGGAAGGGGAATTGGTGCAGCGCAAGTACTGAGAAACAGCCAATCGGATGGAGGGATCGTTGCCGCGGTAACCATCAAGAGCAGGATAGAATGTCGAGTGATGTATCAGAAGAAGGTAAAGAGATATTCAACATAGCTCGAATTTATTTAAGCGAAATTGAAAAGTTAACGCTCCACGAACATCATGCAAATGGGTATCCTTATACCCAACACAAATCTGATCACATTTTTTTTCTCTTTATCATCTTTGAAAAAATATTTTATTACGTCGAATCAAAATTAGACCTTATGGATTTGTTACGATTACATTTTTCAAGCTCACTTAACAAGACGATCGCTGATTTTAACTCACTCAGTTTTCATCGAGATGATAATTTAAATCAAGTTTTATGTATTTTCGCTATGTTGATTGAACATCCAGTTCTCTTGTTCTTTATGTTGTATGTACGAATATCTAAACGGCCCGATAAAGGAAAATATTAATTTTTTAATGCACAATGAAGAAATATGCATCCAATTTTTGAACTGTTTTTAATGATTCAACTTTCTCGTTTATAAAAGTTTTTACTTTTCAAAAGTAACGTTACGCTAATATATTTTGCAAATCAATGTCGAGGTGCAACAAAGTTGGGTTATTAAAGTTTTAACTCATCAATTAAAACTTATTATTTGTAAGAATAAAGTGTATTCACGTGAGATAATTCTTGTTGTCCGGTTTGTAACATTCAATTTAACATTTTTCAACATTAATAAGATATAAAAAACTATAATGTTCAACAAATTGAAATTTATAAAAAGAATTATCTAAATTAAGGAGTGACTTTAACTAAGTGAAACAAGATAATTTAACAATGCTAATTCATGCTGTGTTTATAACTTTGGAAAATCTCAAATGATGTTTTATTCTTCAACAATGCTAATTTGAATCGAATTTTATAACAATAATTTATTTCACAAAATTTATTTTTACAAAGTTCATAAGCAAATTTTCTTGATTCTGTGCAAAACCTTATATCAAGAAGGTTAATTATGCGATAAAAATAATTGCACCATAATAGTTAATGTTAAACTTATTTTTAATTTATTTTAATCAAAACGATCCTAGATTTTTGATTCTAGAAAATGTTTTGCTGTTAATATCCGCCATTTTCTATTAACAACTCAGTACTGTACTGCCACGGTCTAACATTTTAGTACGAAGACATATTAAGTGTGTAAATAAATTTGATTTACATATTATTATTTTCTTGAGATATGTAAGTATAAGTTCAATTAATATTTTTTTAACTTAATTAACTTTAATTTAATTAATATTTAACGAGTTTACATTTGTATATATATTTTTAAAATTTACATTTTATGGGAAAGGGGAAAACTTTTCTCTTTGTTATTATCTAATGTCTAAAATGTATAAATGTTTTTTTAATTGTAAAACCCTTTTATTCGAAGCAATTTTTTTTTTCAAAAATATATGAAAAATGATTCAAAAACGATGAAGCTTATTTTTTAATATTGTTTTTCTCATTTTAATGTTGAAAAAAATTCAATTCAGAAAGGATTATTAAACATTATTAGATGAATTACTTATTTGTTCCAGGACATTCATAATTCTGAAGGTGTTTATAGTTTTCATGAGTTATTCAGTGGAAAAAGTGTATTAAAAGTATTTTGAATTACTTACCGTTATTAATCAGAAAAAATTTCGAAAGACACTTTTTTAATGAATGTTATTTTCGACTTCTTCTAAATAAAAACCTTCAAATTATTCTTCTTTTGATGTTATTCTTTTTTCATACCTTTTAAAAACGTATATTTTTATTGCTCATATTCTTCCCTAAATCCTTAAAAATGCATGTTTGTCTTTTCAATTTTCCAAAAAGTAAAACATTGAATAAACATTTTAACTAAAAATTATATTCGATAATTACAAAACTTTCAACAGAACAGAATTTTTTATTTTAAAAAAGTACTAATTCGCCATTTTGTCATAACCTCATTTGTTTACATTTTACCTCGAAGTCCAAGAAGTATTTATATTTACATGGCGATTTTCAATGCACGAGAATTGCGCACATCAAAAATCTTTCGTTTTCAATATTGTCTTCAACAAATAGCAAAAGTTAAGATGCGATGACAACAAAACCAAAAGATAAAAGCCATCAGTATCAAAAATTTTTTGCAAATGTAGAGTAAATAAATTGAAAAATAACAAAAAATAAAAAACGAAAGAAATATATTTTCGTTAATAGTTTGCCAATAAGTTGTGAGGAGTAAAGTTGACTTGTGCAGAAAGTTGTTCTATTTGTGTAAACGTGTTAGTTAAAACTCAACCCCTGTTTGATAGACATAGAGGGTATAACATTTGACGGGTGAAGGGAGCACATCCGAGAGACCAATGTGACCGCGGCAATTGACGTTCGAACCAATGGGATGCGTGCAACCCCTACACTTGGCTCCTAGTCGCCACTTTAGCCTCACCAATAAGAATTCAGCTTGCAAATTATGATCACCGTGATTCCACCTCCAAAATGGCAGCTAAATCACGCGAGCATCAGAACACGCGGTTTGAAATAAACGGGCGGATTAATTCGAGAGCTTTTTCAACAAATAAAGATAGAGTAGGGATGGTGGCACGGTGCATCGCACGGATCACAAATTTATCACTCAGATGTCTCTTGTGCTTCTCGTAAATTCGTAATCAAAAAACAACTCAAAATAAATCGCCCGTTAAACGATTTCGGCAGTATTCGCCGTAGCGCTCGGCAGTGTTTTGCATCCAATTGTGCGATCACACGGCAAACAAATGTGATCCGCGCCTGTGAGACAGTGATGGATTTAAGCGTCGATTGTGGGCCAAAATAGTTCGACGAGCGATGCAGGAACACAAATCTTTTCTCATCAGAGATCTCTTGGGGGATGTTCTCGTCGAGAGAGTGCCAGGTATTTTGACATTTCACAGTTACTCTTATTTCAGAATTATCTCAAATTTATTTAGTATTTTAGTTTTTCTCACGTAATACCTTTATGTTATTTCCAAAATTTCAGTCTGAATAATTATAAGAAATATGTTGGACGATGATTTTTTATAATTTTTTGTTTGAATAAATAGAATTTTCATTGTTTTAGTTACCTATATTTACAGATTTACTTTTTATTGTCTTTTGTGAAAATGTAAACATCAGTCCACATTTTTAATTAAAAGTCTATTTTTTAATTGAAAATGTATATAAAAACTAAGTAACACCAACCGCTTTTAAACAAATATTTTCTTAGTCATTTTTAGAGAAAACAAAATAAATTGAATACATTTCTTACTTCTACCACTTATCAGATAATTTCATAACAAATTTTATTATAAATATTTGTAAAAAATGTTTTGAAATATATTATTTTGTATTATAATATAGAGAATAGGTTGACCATCATTAGTATATAGCAATAGCAAAATGTTTTTTTTTTTACATTTTGTTACATTTCATCTTTAGTGCTTTAGGGTGAAATGAAAAATTTAAACAAAATGAAGTTAAACAAGCTAACTTTTTACTAGAAATAAAAAGTGGTTATAAAAACGGTATAAATTTTTTATCTACATATTTAATAATCAACAATTTGTATCATGTAATTGCTCATAATTGTATTATATCAGCAATTTATAACTGTTATCGTATAATTAATAATTTTATCATTATTTATATACCAACAATCTAACAGTTATGATTCGATATTTTTTCCTGGGGGTTTCCTGAGTTGCGCATTTTTGATAAAAAAATGATAAAAATTCTGTGTTCGGGTATAGCTTAGTTGCGCAGAAAATATTTTTAATTTTTTTTTTTTTAGTTTATCCG
>JAAMPD010002032.1:0-17848 GCA_025266255.1 Trissolcus basalis | reverse complement strand
TTTTTATTAAAAAAAGGAATTATTTTTAAACATTTTTTATAAATAATATATATTTTATATATATTGTATATTTTTCATTAACCGTTTGTATAAGATCTTGTTGTTTCACAAATTATTATAACGAAATAATGTAAAATATAGATATATTAGTATGGTATATGTGAAATATAAATAAATAAATAAATTATATTAAGTATATTTTAATTACAATTAGAAATTTCATAATAACAAAATAGTTACGTAAAATTTTGATATTACAATAGTAATTTCCGAATATACGTATTTCCATCAGTAAATATTTCTCCGATGTGTCAATCAAGTATAAAAATCAATTTCCTGATTCGTATGAGGGGTGCTTCTTTTGATCTCGAGATTTTGTTGTGTTACGTTTCTAAAACGTTTTCTATTCATGATTCATCAGGAAATCATGAACTTGAAGAAGTTACGCTTTTGAAACTGTATAACCTTTTGGTATACCTGACGGATTTTAATTTTCGACGATTTCCTATTTTTGGACTACCTCCTAATTATTTATGTGGCCTTGTTATTTTTACGGCTACAGGTAATCGATTCGTTTCGGTGATTTTAAAAAGTGTACATATTTTGATAATAAATTCAAAACAATTAATTTGTCGTACACTTTTTTCGTGTTTTCAAGAAAGAGTTAAAATCAAAGGGTTGAATATGACTTATATAACTCAGTTTTTGATCAGGGGAGCAAGAGGTAGAGCAATTTGTCCAATTCCTTTTTGAATCTGAGATTCTAAATTTTGTGACCTGGCTCGTTTTAGAATTTAGAAAACCTTCTAATCACAGATGAGTTCCTGTTCAAAAAGTAAACATCAAGTTAGGGATTACCAGCAGCTTATCCCAATTTCAATAGACTACATAATCGTCTTTTGTGACATTTTATTGCCCTAACAATGGACGGTTGATTATTTTGCGGTTTGTCGAAATCATAATCCCTCTTTTGTCTGTGATCCTGAATCCGGTATACGAAAACTAAAACCTCACAACTTTTCATGTTCTTCTGATTCAAATCACCGCAGGCCTAAAAATACAAAAACTCCAACCTGCCAGGTATACAAATTTCATATCCTCCTTTTTTCATGTTTTCCTGATACTTTGAAAGATAATTTTTGACAGGTGTTTTAGTTGAGAAAAAGGACCATGAAATGAACCGAATAGAAATAAAAAGTTATTCATTACATAAAAAAAGAGAGTTATAATTGAAATTGTTATTTGAAAATCTAAATTTCTAGATGATTCCGAGGATGATATAGCGATTCATTCAGATTCAGAAGACACGATAGATCCGGGCAGTAGTCCCTGCACACGACTGGAAAGTCCTCTACCGAACCTCACACCGTCGCCGGGATCTGCCACGTCTGGAAAATCATGCACGATATCTGGCAGTAATTCTTCGAGCGGTCGCAAGCCCCGTCGAAGAAGAACAGCATTCACTCACGCACAACTGGCGTACCTGGAAAGAAAGTTCCGATGTCAAAAATATCTGAGCGTCGCTGATCGCAGCGATGTCGCCGATGCTCTTTCTTTATCGGAGACACAAGTGAAAACTTGGTATCAAAATCGAAGGTCTGTTTGTTTAATTTACACTAAAATAAATAACAGAAGATCTTGAAAAATTCCACAGGTATTGTTTCATGAAATTCAATCAACAAGTAAAAAATGTTAAATATCACATTTTGTTCATTAATAAATTATTCTCCAAATCTATTATATTTTCAAAAAGATAAAATGAAGAAACAATAATTTGATTATAAGAAATTAACACTAGAAGTACCAAGGTGAAAAAAATTTCCCCTGCAAAATTTTAAATGCATGTAAAATATTCATCGAAGATCTCTTATGAGATTATGATATATATATTTTTTGATTGTTCTCACATTCTATAAACTTTTAAAAATGCAAAAAATTATTTTTTAAAATGCTATTATCCAATTTACCTGTATAAATTGAATTGACCTTTTTACCCTTGGTACTTCTAGTGTTAAGTAAAACACAATTTCTGCATCTATAAAAATCCATCAGATGGCGCTTTGTAAATTTAACAATTTTTTCTCGAGTTACTAAATGTACTTTTTTATGGTATTATTTTTTATATTTGTTAATTAGTTTGTTTATTGAAATTTTAGAACAAAATGGAAAAGGCAAAATCAGCTGCGACTAGAGCAGCTACGGCATCAAGCAACCGTTGAAAAGGAGCTTCTAGTGCACGGAGTTGGTCTTCATCATAGCAGTTTAAACGCGTATTGCCCGCCTTTTTCGGAAACGCAGGCTTCTTCGCACCCGCCTCCGCCGCCTCCACCGCCACCGCCGCCCCCAAATTCCGCCTCCACTGCGGCGTTTCTCTCCACCGCGGCTGCTCTATTTCGTAATGTTACTTACGTTCATGGGTGTCCACTTTAACCATACTGAAAAACGTTATTTAGCCGACTACTATTTCGTTAGTTGTATATAATGCTTATTTTCAAAATTAAGTTCCAAGTTAAAACTTTTTGCTTTTTGTTTGTTTGTTGAATAGCGTTCGTTTTCATGTCATGAAAAGAGACATTTACAATTTTTAACGAATGTACTCATTGGTAAGTATAAGCATTACAAATATAATATTTAAAAACGTTATTTAATTCTTTATTTGTTGTTCATAATGCGTTGATTGCATTTTTTCCGTTATGTACAGGGGCAATTTATGTTTCTTCGATAAGAAACTTTAGGGTCAACCGAGGCAAGAGTGAAAATTCGGGGTAAACATGACACATGACATAATTTTTACGATTTTCAAAATTTTTATATTTCAAATAATTTAAAAGGATCATTATTAATCAATAAACTTATGAATACAATGAGAATTGCAGAAAATTTTATTCATTTGCTTAAAATATAAGGTGTCACATTTTACCCCGAGTGTCAATCTTACCCCCGGTTGATCCTATATACTTTAATATAAGTAACCCGACGTCTACCAAAAATAAGTCAGTTGCAGTTTCTTAAAAGATAATTCTGAGCAGTTTACTTTTCCAGCTTATCTAAAACTCTGTGCATTTCTGATAGCACTAATTTAATAACCAATTTTTTGTCCAACGCGCTGTATCTTCCCACGTCAAATCTTCTTGAATAGGATAAAATAAGTGCAAATCATTGAACCAGAATGACATAGTTAAGCTTATTGTACTACATAATGCAATTTCAAATTCATACAATTTTGTTTAACAAAAAGTTGTAGGTCTAAGCAGGATTGTGTGGCCGTTGTTTTTAAACCGTAAATTTGCATTATTAATTGAGATTTTCTCTTTAATAAAATCAACTTCATTTTGAGAAAATGAATTTTCATTTTCCTATAAACAACAGAAAAAGAGACATTTGTAGCTAAAAAAGTATTTACTATGAACATCAGTTTTATACTTGAATGATTGAGATGAATGTTGAAGCACATAATTGACATAAATTTAAAAATATTCCATCGTATGATATATTTGTGTAAATAATAATTTCATTCAGTCTGTTTTTTTTATTCATCAATTGCCAAAAGATCAAAACGTGAAATTAATTTTTGGGCTGAATATATATCATAATTTTTACCTTTTGCTATTTCATCATGTAACTTTCAAAGTATATCAAATTAATGTACTTAGATCTTGATAAAACTATGTATATATGAATGTTAATAAAATCATAGAAGCGAATCGGATTTCTTATTTTTATACAAAAAACAAAACTTTGTTTTGTAAAACGATTGAAAATGTATTCACATTTCAGGAAAGAATTAAGTCCTACAAAGTTGTTTAAGATGCGCGTGCCTAAGTGTCAAAGTGGATTCACGCACGTACGGACGTGCGTACGTTTTATAAAATTTGAGAGCACGAACAATGTACACGTGGCTATGCATATGGGAAACATCACTTGGTCGTCTTTAAAGGCACCCTAATGCTCTTTGACTTGTGCACTTGAGAGTTACTCAAATAAATACCTCCGAACAAAGTAAATATAAAACAGTCTTTGAAATCAATTTCTCACAAAATAATCAATCGAAAAAATGAACACTTGAAAATAAAAATGTAAATAAATAATTATGAGTGTAATATTGAATGTAAATGAATATTGTTTGAGTGAGAGTGGTAAAGTGACAAAAACATGAGGGATGAATTTATATTTTTTTTATTCAGATTGTTATAAAAGACTTAACGACTAGTCACAGAAACTTGCCAGACACGAATAGTATTGTCAGAATAACCAGCGAACAACGTTTGTCCGTCGGTGGACCAGGCCAAAGACAAGCACTGTGGTGGTTCGGCTTTGCTGGTTGCGGTGACAACTTCGGGTTTGAGTTCCTCGACCATTTCTTTGCTCTCAAGATCCCAGATCTTGATCCAGGGTCCGAAAGCGGCGCAAAGCCAGTAACGGTTTGGACTGAAGCACAAGGCAGTGATGATGTCGTTATGGTCAAGAGTGTGCAAATGTTTGCCGTCATTGAGATCCCACAGCATGGCTTTGCAGTCCTATTTTTGCAAAAAAATCAAACGGTTAATTTAACGAAACTTATTTATGGACCTAAAAAGAATATCAATTCAATTTCATACCTTGCCACCAGATGCGCAGAGGGAGCCATCGGGAGATACTGTGACTGTGTTGAGGTATCCAGTGTGGTCGCTATGGTTGATCTTTAGACGGCAGTTCGTCAGATTCCAGACCTAAAAACACAACATTTTTAAATATTTTGTTCTCTGAAGAAATGAAAATTGCATTTTTTTTTCATTATTGCGTCAGTCCCATATCCGCAAACACTCATAGAATCTCATGTTTATAAATATAGTTTCATCATGAAATAAATGTAAAAATTTCAAGTAAGGTTTATAATTTGTTGTGAAATTATTGCATACCTTGACGACGCGATCCCAGCCAGCAGAGACAATGATTGGGTTAGAGTGGTTTGGCGAGAAGCGAACACAGCTCACCCAGTCGGAGTGGCCTTCTTCTTGGATCGTGTATTTACATTCAGCCAATGTATTCCACAATTTGATCGTCTTGTCTCGCGATCCAGAAACAATTTGACGGTTGTCCACAGAGAAGGCAACACTCAAAACGTCCTAAAATGCGAAATTAAATATACGTGAGCAAATATTTTTTTAAAACAATACAGTAACGACTCCAGCGAGAATCAAACGGGTACATACTTACTAACATTCGTCCTCTTCTAATATTATATTCAAAAAAAAATATTTACAAAAAATGCTTCACATTTTGGTCCTCCTGTCATAGGATTTTTGAGGATGGGTCATTAATTCTAAGGCCATCACAGACGACTTCGCAAACATTCTAATTTAATGCAATTATCACAAATTGAATATATTTTTTTTCAATACCTTCTTTCCATCTTTATATTTTTTTGTAAACCTTTTTTAATTTGATTTTTTTTCTTTTTTGCGATGTCGTCAATTGGAAAGGTAATAAAATCAAGGGATTTTAAAATGGAAGTAAAAAAGTGCAAAAACTTTGATTATGAATCGTGAACAAGAAAAATAAAAGTTTTAGACCTTGGTATGATCTTCAAAACGTCTAGTCGTACGTCCGGCAGCCAAATCCCAAAGACGGAGGGTCTTGTCCCAGGAGCCAGACAAGGCATAGTTGCCATCAGACGACAAAACAACGTCACTGATGAAATGGGAGTGACCGTAGAGACGTTTTTGCGGAATTCCATAATTCGCCTCATCACGAGTCAATTTCCAAACAATCAAAGTCTTGTCTGAAAAAGAGATAAATGAGATCAACACGTGTTCAACTTGCGTTTTTGTGTGATAAGATGTAACGTATGCCTAACTGACCATAACCAATAAAAACAATAATCTAATGATGTAAACAAAGTGCTTTTATCAAAAGATACAAACATAAAACGAAGGAAATGTTTTTGGCTGATGAAATTGAGACTTTTGATAAAAGGTTTGGGTGAAAATTCAAGGATATATGATGAGAAAGTGCAAAAAAACTTACCACGTGATGATGACAAAATAACGTCCTGGTATTTGGGATTTGTCGCGATTTGTGTAACCCAATCATTATGCCCGCGAAGGGTGCCTCTCAATTGCAACGTCTCGGTCATTTTTCTTACGTTTTGGTGGCGAAATCACTGCGATGGCAACGGATTTCGCATCGACTTCGCAGCTGTCCAAACTACCTCACGAGCTAGCGTAGGTAAAAAGAACGATTTCTAGGGACGCGGCAAGTGAATAACCTCTAAACTTGTCACGAACAAATAACCCTAGATTTAAATACCAACTGTAGCCTTTTAATCGTAGGAACATTTCATGTTTTTAGAAAGAACCATTTTTAAACTCTGCAAAAAAAATAAGTTTTTAAACATTTTGAAGATTATTTAAAAAAAAGTTTTGTTTATTGTTGTTTTAAAGTGAAAAAAAAACAACACAAATGACAATTTCTAGGATTTATTTCTGTTGCAAAGTTGGTAATCGTCCAAGTGTTCCTAAAGTCAGGAAAAACACATGGGCCCCGGTGTGTTTCTAACCAACAATTGCAAATCAAAACAGTGAAAACGGATTAAAGGAAAATAAACGTAAATAAAAGTCATTTTTTGTATGTGATCGAAAACAAGTTTTTTTTTAATTAATTAAAAAAATGGAAGTGTCCGTTGGAGATGTAGTCATGCCAGGTGATTGGGTTAGAGAAATTAGTCATCTTAAAAAAGCAGATGAAAAAATTGTCATAGGGCCAGGGTTGCGGAGAGAAGGAGACAAAGTAACCGCCTGCAAGTGCGGTGTTCTAAAAAAGCGTGGGAATAACATTTATTATGTTGATTATTATCAAAAGAGGTAAAAATTGTTTACAAACAATCTTTTTTTAAAAATCCAAATTCATGTTGATATTTTGTCTACCAATTTTCTATCTTATTTGTTTGATCAAATTAGTTTGATATGATCAATTCGGGTAATTGTGACACATTTAAATTTATACACTCTTGATAAATAATTTTTTGTCTGAATTATTTTAATTTTTTATTTTAATTTCTCTTTTGCGAAACTATTTTTATTTGTATGATTGTATGAACTGATTAGCAACTTTAATTGTCCCTAATAAACCACAAATTATAATTTAAATTAAAATAATTATTTATTATTTACAAAAGAACAATTATTGACTGAATTATAATTTTTAGGTACATCCCAAGTAGGGGAGAACACGTAATAGGAGTAGTGACACAGAAAGCAGGGGACATTTTTAAAGTCGACATCGGAGCACATGAACCAGCATCTTTATCCTACCTAGCGTTTGAGAGCGCGAGTAAAAGAAATCGACCCGATGTTCAAGTTGGGGACGTTGTATATGCAAAACTGCTGATTGCAAGTAAGCATATGGAGTCCGAACTGGTTTGTGTCGACTCGTTTGGCAAAAAAGGCAAATTAGGAGTACTAGACGCAAACGGAATGCTCTTTTCCTGTTCCATGAATCTGGTCAGGAAAATCTTAAAGCCTGAATGTACGCTGTTCGATACGCTCGCAAAGCAGATAAAATATGAGATAGCCGTTGGCATGAATGGCCGAATTTGGGTCAGATCAAAATCATCGATGGAAGATTGCGTTGCTGTCGCCAATGCTATTTTGGCTTACGAGTACAAATTACCAAACGAATCGGATGAGATGGGAGAACGTAGTGATAGTTGATTAGACGGTTATTTATCCAATAAAATTAATTCCAATTTGTTATAATCAAAGTATGATAAGTTTTTTTTAAACCATGTATATAAGTTTGAAAGATTAAAAAAAAATGTAAAAACTGTAAAAAAATATTTTTTTAAAGGATATAATAGAACTACGTTTTATATTAGAAAAGAATATATTTCGTTATAATTCAGTATCGGTTACATTTTCAATACAGTCATAATTTAATTTATTTGTTATCACCTATTTTATACACTCCGGACGATTGGCTTTCTCAGGCCAGTCGCAAATGGACATCGATGGGTTATAAACTAGTCCTTCGCTGCATTTGAATTTCAGTGGTTTTCCATAGACACATCGGTAGTACTGTAAATAAAAAGGAAATAACAATATTGATTACAATATTTCTACTTCTATTTGGGTGTTTTCAGATACTTACAATCGTACAATCTTCAGAGGCAATAAAGTCATCGTTACCGCAATCAACTTTGTCATTTATCTCGTTACTTGGGCTAGTTACTGCAGTTGTGGGTTTCGCCGTTGAAGTGTATTTATTGTCATTTGATGGTCGGGTTGGTCTCGAACCTGGCTTTTTAGTAGGTGGATTAGGTTTCGGACTCGGCTTTTCAGTAGGTCGAGTAGGTTGAGACGATGGCGTACTTGGCGGTCTTGCCCATTCAGGCTGCATAGAAATACAAAAAAATGTTTAATTTTTACAACATATAGACTTATCAGAAATCGTTTTAAAGAGAGGCTCAAGCCTGATGATGCCTTAAAAATAAGTTCAGTTTGTGAGTCATTTGAAAATTTTATGTAACAAAAATGATGTCAACAGATCCTTTGATATTAGTAGAATATGCTGATGTGGTTTTTAGTGTGAAAGATCTTTAAGTTTTGACTCATAAACTGAATTTTTTTTTGAAGAAATCAGTAAAATAAAATTCTCTTTTTAATGTTCCATACCCTTGGGGTGGTGCTGTAAGATGGCTCTGGAACTTCGTATCCAGTCATGTGTTTGTGCAAAATTTTGATCAGAGAATTAGGTTCTCCGCAGATCCCATTAAAATCATCCATATCGATGGCCCAGACCATGGCTCCCAAATATCCTCTTTCTTTGATGAACTTCATTTTGTATGGCAAACTTTCGGTGTCTTCATATCCCACCCATTGGGTGTCTAAAAAATTGAATAATTTATTAAATTTTTAACAGAAAATATATTTCGTTGTCTCAGTATAAAAAGGGCCTATCTCAAAATTGCCCCATGTATTTTAAATAGACAATTTTTGAAATAGGCCTTTTTTCTTCTGGGGCGAAAATTTGGTTATATAATTTTGCTTTTATAAATGCTCAACGTTTGTAAGACAATTCTGTAAAATTAAAAAATTATAATTAAAATTATATATTTACCTTTGTAAGTGTAAGGAACTTTTCCATATTCGTCCCATTTTTTGGTCCATCCCGCCTTTGGGTCTTGTACTTCTTTGCAGATCTTGAATCAATATCAATTTGCATTGTTTTATTAGTTTGTATTTTCAATATAAAGTACCAATAAACCGGAACATTAAAATCACCTCGTAATACGCAAGAAATCCTCTCGCTTGGGTGAACTCCCCTTCATCACCACCTCCAGCTTCCTTATTGATGTAAGTTCCGGGGTTGTAATTATTATTACTTTTGCTCAAGGTGAAAGTTCTTCCATAGAAGGGAACACCTACTACAAGTTTGTTTGATGGGCATCCCATGTCTTCCCACAATCTCATACCATCATTCTAAAAAAACATTATTTTTCTAATTTTTCAAGAAATGAAAAATTATTCCTTGGAGTAGCAAAGTTGTTTATACACAACTTCGCCACTTGAAGTACATCGATATAACTTTATGAAATTTCAATCTAAGTTTTAATTTATAAACTTTAAATAAATAAGTCTTTAGTGCATCAAACTCAAATAAAAATTAACATGCATGTACAAATCCAGTACAAATCCAAAACAAGTATACAAATTTTGAAACAATCTTAAAAAACTATTTTCTAAGAGGACTATTTTGGGTATAAAATTTTACTTATGAATTCGTATTAACTATTAGAATGTTTTAACTTGAACTTAAGTTTCTCACCACATTGAGTTTTTCGTAAGCATATTGATCATGAGGTCTTCTATACAAAGGACTGTGTACATCAGCAAACCCAGCCCAGTTACCTCTCAAGTCATAAGTCATCGCATGTATAGCATCCAATTCTCTAAAGAAAAAACCCAAATGTAAAATTAATCACACCATATATTTTGAATTTCTTCTCCATAAAAATGTAGTAGAACAATATTTCATTGTTCTATCGCATATATAAAAGAGTTGCACTTACTCACAAAGCTCAGGTACATGATACCCTTCTTGTAGCCTGAATTTCGCGACTGGAACAGCCATTGTGATCTCCCATCCTTTGTTCTCTTTATCAAAAGCTCTCCTTAATTCCTGCACGAAATAATAGAAAACATTTTTGTCTGAAAATTTGCCATCTCTGTCTGTTGCTCCTGGATATTCCCAGTCCAAGTCGAAACCATCAAAATTATACTTGTGCATGAATTCTGAAAGATACAAATTGTTTTCAATTTTTCTCAAAATCATTCTTTCGAATTGAATATGAACAGAAAATATTTTTGGAGAAAATTTTCACTTACGAACGACACTTTGGATGAACGAATCCCTCTTGCTTTTGGAAGCAACCATGTCGCTGTACTTTTTGCCCCCTTCGGCCCATCCACCAACGGCCACCGACAGTTTTAAATGTGGCCATTTGGTTCTCAAATTTGTAAAGTTTTTGAATCCGTTTTCCTTCACATCGATTTCAGGATCAATCACCAATACATCCCATGTAACATTATTCACACCAATGAATGAATAAATTACATGAGTACAGTAATCACCGGGTATATCATCAATTCCGTATTTCCCTATTCCTGGACGGTGGATCGCCCAATTGCTGAAGTAACAAACTACTCGCGATGATTTTGTATCTGCTAAAAATGAAAACAAATTATATACCACTTAAAAAACAATTGCTCAAAGTTTCACAAATTTCGCGTGTACAATTTTCTGCATGAAACAAAAATTAAAGTAATTTAAAAAAAAGATCCAAAGGATTATTCAAAGCACCAATTGTATCGAAATTAGTAACATTTATAATAATATCAATGTTTTATTTGAATATGAAATTGTAGTTCTACAATAAAAATTATACGGGATATCAAGAAAATACGTCATACGAAGAGTGTACTGAAATAATGAAATCGAGTTACAGAAGGATCAATGTGTAAACAAGCAATAAAAAATGAAAAATTGTGAGAGTTTATTAGAATCTTGTTGGTTTCAAAGTTTTGTTATAATTGAAAAAAACAGTTGTAAAATGAGAAAAATATTTGACTATCAACTAACAATTACGAAAGATGATTTATCTCACCTGAAAACGAAGGAGGCGTAATAGAAATGAGAATGATTAAGATGATTGATACGCCGAGTATCCTTGCCATTATAATTTCCTCAGTTCTGTAAAATTGCTTAGATTAGTGGATTAATATTCACGCGCAGTGGTCGCCATAAAACGTTCAATTTATGTGCTATAGATTTGTTATTTGCAGATTGAATTCAAATTGAAGAATATAACGTTCGGTTGGGAACATAAAACTCAACCTCAGATCGTCTTAACGTGCAGGCCAAGAATCTGCAGCGACCGGTTTGAAAAAGCGAATATCTGGTTATCAATTGATGCCATTCAATGATTTTTTTCTTCTTTTTGACACGAACTCGGGTACTCAAGATTTGCTCCTCTCAAAATAAAAATAATAAAAAAAAAAACAAAGAGAGAACAAGAAACAAAACTAGAGAAATTTTTTATTTAAACGTTTTTCTCGTATTTTTGATTGGAAATTTTTTATAGACAATTGAAAAATCACTTCCATCTAATGTCCGTTTGTTAATGTAAAATTTATCCTTTCCGACAAAAAATAAGAGATTAAAAAAGCGTCAAAAATGAGTTTTACGTTTGAATGAATTAGCGATTGCTGATTTGATTGTCAAACAATTATTCGCGCGAATTAAAAACATCGCACGTTCAAATTGCAATGAAATTAATCGAATGAATATGGCATTGGATGCAAACACTGCATGATTTCTAATGGAATATCAAACAAAAAAGGATGAGCATGTTGATACAATAAGTTCAGATTTATTTACGAAACAATTTTTAATAAAACCTGAGCATTTTTTTGTAGAATTGTTTAAACTAATTAATCTGTCATTACCTTTATATTACAAAACCTTGACATATAATTGAAAATTAATAATGTTTATTGTCGAATGTAAAAATTGTTGCAAATCGAATTAGAATATTTAATTAAAAATGACATAAATTGTACGATCCTTTGATGTAAATTAATTGCGAGTAATTTTATTATCAATAAAGCGTTGATTGAAATTAAGATAAAATTCAAATACCAAAAGAGATCATATGATTTTCTTATAGGAATGTCATACGTCTTTGGAAAATACGAGAAAAGTGAAATTATGTTATGGTACCATGAGATTTTCAAACGCATGATAGTCCTTTGGGCAATTTTCTTTGTTTTGGGTAATGAATCATTTTTGTCCTTTGTCATCTCCGAACCCCTTATTTGTCTGAGATTATGTATAGTTTGTCACAGGCTTTTAAGCTTTTTCCTCGAATAATGTTCAAGGGACAAAGCAATAAAATATATGAAGTTGTAGAAAAACAATGAAATTTCAAAATTGTGAGAACAATGAAGGATAATTGATCGTGTTTGTGAATATTGTTCAGCTCAACTTACCTTTACAGCGTAGCTATCGAAAGCTGAGGTAAAAATTAAATGGTGAGCAGAGGTTTTAGACTACTTATACGACGGGTATCTCATTAGGATTCAGATGCGCGAAGTGCGTACACGATTGGCTGGTTCATCGACCCTGTTACTCCTACCAAGTGTATGATAAATATTTAATATTTTCAGAATCCCTAAATGTCACCATCGTCTTCAATAGTTATATTAACTCACAATTAAAATTTATTGTAAAAGGACAAGATATAAAAAGAATTTGAACGAAAAAAAAAATTCGTTTCTACTTCTGACCTAATACGAAAAAATAGAGCGACGAAATTGGACATTATAAGTCTTTTATATATATACAATAATTATTTTAATCTACGGTTGAAAATTTATTGTAAAAAAATGTTTTAAAAACGAATTTGAATGATAAACTTATATTCTAACTTCTGATCTGATAAGAACAAATGAAGAATAACAAATAAAGTAGAAAAAAATCGACATTGTTTGAAATGTCAATTGAAAATTAGTTCAAGCATCTCAAAGCAATTGAATTTTTCAACTCCATTACATCCGGAAAAAAATTGTTTTTCAAATATTAACGTTCTGTATAAATGGATTATCGAATTCGCTCAATAACTTATTTCGCTTTCTTATTTCATTTTTTCTTTGAAGATTCTGCTCTTTTATCGGGCTTTCTAAATAAACTTTTTTTTTTTCAAAGGAAGTAAGTTTAACTTCGTATATAAAAGAAGCGCTCGTGAACTATATTTAGTCTGTTTGTTTGAAAACGATAAAATGAAAAATTAATAAAAATGTTTTACATCGATGGAGAAATAAGAAAAAATGCCAAAATCAATATAACGTTTCCTGAGTGAAACTCGTTTCTTGTCCCCTACGAATTCCAAAATTGTTAATGCATCCTGACCGTTTCTCTATTTTTCTATACACGTCCTTTGAAGTTCAGTTCAATTTAATTCAAATAAACAAAAGAAATCTCAACCTGGAAAATTATATTCTTATTATCTTAATCCGCCCTTTTCGGTTTACATTTTGCTCATAATCCTGTTTATCTGCGATGAGAAAAGTTTCGTCTTTGTACCTGCACAGAAACAATGGCACAACCGAAAACGAATTTTTGCGTGCCGCTGGTTCGTTATTCATTTTACACAGGTAAAAATCATAAATTACCATTAACCGTTCGACGAACAAACAAATCTAAAACATCAAATCATTCACCCAACTTTCAGTTTTATTGATAAACAAGAAATAAAAAAAATATTTAAAAAAATGCATTTTCTAGGTTACTAAAAAAATCAATCGTTTTTTGTTTTCAAAGTTCATAATTGTCAGAACCAAGTTTTACAATAAAATTTGTCGAAACAGAAGCGTCAAAAGCGAGTCGCGAGTTTTATTGAAGTTGAAAAAACGCGCGCCTGCGCGGTGTGGCCGCGAGTGTCGCTGACTCGCGTAGTCGCCGGAAATGACGCCAGTCGTTTTGTTACGCATACGAACTGTTTCCGAGACTGCTCGCTCAATCGGGAAGCCATTTTTGATATAATAGTGCGCAAAGCATCGTGCCATATTTCTACAAGCGTCATATTTGTGGGAGTTCGGTAGTTTTAAGTATAATATTATGAGAGTAAAGAACGACATGGACGACGATGAGAAGGGGTGAGTAATTTGATTTTAAGCTGCGTCTAAACTTTGCGTATAACGGATAAGCGGCGATTCGAGCGATCGCGATCAGACCCCGAGTTGCCATTGGAATCCAAAACCCAATGCTCCGCTCGCATTCGATTTCCACGCCTTTCTTTGTTCCCTTTGTCTTCGTTTTAGGTTATTTTCACCCGCGTGCAATGTTTTATCATCCACTCGACAACAACGCGCTTTTTTTCTCAATGAAATCAATCGGACGATTCTACGCCGGTTATCCACGCTGTTTCAATCTCGTGCATGCATTCGCATGATCTCGCTCCTCTTACCCCTTTGCCCTCAACCGCGTTGATTCGCCCACACAAAAAATAATAAATAATTAATTAACCCGCCTGATTGAACAAATTGTTTTTTACCCCCTGGAGAAAGTGAAATCTTCCTCCCCTCCCTGCTCTTCGGCCCTTTGTATTGAAACAAAAACATTTTCTAAAAATGAACAGATGATTTAATTGGAACTAATGAGATTAGTCCGGAAAAATTCGGACTAATTAAAAGAGGTTTTGGAAAACACGTGGGGGGAAAAATTAAGCCGATTGGTGCTAACGAGGTCTCGGCAACATAACCTGGTGTGGCTCGGGAGAGTGGTGGGGGCTCATTTCGGGCCCTTTAAAATGGCCCATGCCAAACAAGCCAGACATCAGTGTCGTTTGAGTTCTGGACTACCAAACAAAAACTGACAATGATGCAGGCGATGCGTAGAGGAAGTGTCCACCAACTTCTTCCTATGCCGCACCAGATGATGCCACAACAACCGCATCCTCATGAAATGTTCATTCCGCCGTTTCCCTTCGCGTCCATGAGCGATTTTAATCCTCACGAGGGCGAAGACATCTCTGGGTGAGTCTGCATCTTTTTCAACGCTCGTCTGCTGGAACCGTTATTTTTTCTTTGTTTACGTTCTCGCAGCCAAGGTTGTCTCGGCGCTTTGTTGTCATGTAAGTTTTTTTTCTAACCTGGTTTTGTATTTATTGTTTTACAGAAAGTTGTTTGTTGGAGGATTGTCTTGGGAAACAACGCAAGACTCGCTACAGCGATACTTCGCACGCTATGGCGAAGTCATTGATTGTGTTGTTATGAAGAACAGCGAATCGGGTCGGAGCCGTGGTTTTGGATTTGTCACCTTTAGTGATCCACAGAATGTTAACTTAGTCCTACAAAATGGACCGCATCAACTTGACGGGCGCACTGTAAGTTGTCAAATTTTACATTCGTTCAGAACGGTTTTTTCTTGTTCATGAATTTTTTGGAGAACAGTTTGTTTGAATACCATTGTGATTTTCAGATTGACCCGAAACCATGCAATCCACGTACATTGCAGAAACCTAAACGGAGCGGAGGATTCCCGAAGGTTTTCCTCGGTGGCTTGCCGAGTAACGTCACCGAGACCGACCTGAGAACTTACTTTTCTCGTTTCGGCAAGGTCATGGAAGTTGTCATCATGTACGACCAAGAGAAGAAAAAATCAAGAGGTACGGACACAAAACATTTTCATGTTATCATAAACTTTCCATTCTGAACTGAGAGAGAGGTTACATTGTTTTTCATTGTATACCTGGAACTCGCTACCTGTGACGTTTTAAAGCCAGGCTGAATTTTCGGAAGAGGCTTAAGAAGAGAAAAAAGGGCTTTGTTCTCTCGATGCCTTCGATCAGTTCAGAGAAGCGAGGGAAATTTTTGTCGTCGATAGATATTATTTGAGTAGTTGTGAAAATTATGATCGATAATTTGAATTTATAATACGTTATTCTTCTTGTTGATAAGTCTCTCGGACATCCTGGGGTTGTTATGTATTAGCAATGTTTAGAAACTAGATTTGTTAGATTGTAAACAAGTGTACGTATTTACGTTGGATTTAAAATTTTCCTTCGATGCAATTGTATTTCTATCTCTCATTTTCGAATGAATTTAGAAATGATGATTTCAAACCAAACAAAATTACATTGTCTGACAATTAACCCGGTTCTTATTTTTGTTCAGGTTTCGGATTCCTCAGCTTTGAAGACGAAGACGCAGTCGATCGATGCGTAAATGAGCACTTCATCAATTTGAATGGCAAGCAGGTAAGAAACTCAAAAAAAATTCATTGTCAAAAATTAAATCATGAAAAAATGAAATTAAATCAAAAAATTCATGTTAAAAAAACAGAAATTCAAACGATCAAACAAATTTGAAAAAATTCAAACTAAAAATGAGTAAATTAATTAATATACATTTTTTGTTAATTTCAGGTTGAAATCAAGCGCGCTGAGCCAAGAGATACATCTAACAAGATGAATGATGGTCATCAAGGCCAATGGGGGCCACCGCAGCAAGGTGGTCCGCCAATGGGAATGGCTGGAAACATGGGGCCGATGGGAGGCCCCAACGGTCAGATGGGTGGCCCAATGATGGGAGGACCAATGGGCCCACCAGGCAACATTATTCAGCAATATCAGGGTTGGGGCACCAACCCCCAGACTGGAGGCTATGCCGGCTATAGCACTCAGGGCTACAACACTCAAGGCTGGGGCGCTCCCCCAGGACCGCCGCAGCAGCAGCCGATTCCGCCGCCACCACCCCATCAGTGGGGCAACTATGGTTCTCAACCAACTGCAGCAACTACTGGTGGCTACGGCGGTTACGGTAAGTCCCATGTCATGCTTTACGAATATCAACAAGCGGACCTCAACAAAGTTGCTTACCCGGTGAATCAACAGTAGCTCCCTCTTAAAAACTGAGGGGCGTGTTGCATCTTGCCGAGAGAGTTCTCTGGCTTATGTTTTTTCAACGGTTGTGTTCCGGATTTGCCAATCATCCCTCGCGTTATACGTTTTCACCTTGATTTTCTGATCGTGTGGCAATGTTATGATGATTTTCGATTGTTCGTAAATATTTCTTTTTTTATGATATTTTTTTATTTTTTTCTCACACTTAATCACTTGTGGATCCCCATTTTCATCGTTTCACCTTCGATTTTTTTTTCATTTGACATGAATCTTACCGCATATCAACCACACAACCTTTTTTTCAATAACAAAACTTCATTCATTTTTCATGTTAAAACAAATGTTTTTACAAACATTTTTCACTATTTTAATTTCTTTGAGTCAGATTAATCTGTGATTTAACCCTTTTCAAAAACCTTAAGGTATTTTTAATTACAGTATGGTAGTTTACAGAAGTATATATATTTTTATTTTTTATTTTTTTACAGTAATTAGGTTTTTTATTCATAGAGAATTTTCTATAGGATCACCCATTATAAGAACTTCCCCCAGGTTAATTTTCATTTAAGAACATCGTCTTCCACAATCAAATTTTATGTTTTGTATTCATCCCTGGTCACTAATATAAGCTTTTAGGTTTTGAAAAGGATTAATCATTAACCAATAAGATTTTAACCGTGATACTTCTTGCTAATGTTTTTTTCTTTTTAACACCGTTTTAACAACAGCCTGTTTGTGATACTAACAAATAATCGAGATTCAAATTCTATCTTACGGCTATGTTAACATTGTAATTCTAAAGACAATAATAGTTTAACAAAACTAAACTTAGGTAATCGAATCTTGTCATCTTTCGTTGTCGCATGATTTAGAGATTAACGCGCCATCTGTGTAATCAACCTGTCTCTT